>RXID01001553.1:55111-245881 GCA_005019695.1 Trichopus zeylanicus subsp. travancoricus | reverse complement strand
GTGGTGGTGGTGGTGGTAGTAGTAGTAGTAATAGTAGCAGGAGCAGTAGTAGTTCTAGTAGCAGTATTAATAGTAATAGCAACAACAATATCGGAAGCAGCAGCAGCAGAATAGTAGTAGTAATAGCAACAGTAGTAATTGTAGTAGTAGTAGTACTAGTAGCGAACAAGTAGGAGTCAGAATAGCAGTAGAAGTAGTAGGAGTCAAAGTAGAAGTAGTAGTAGCAGGATGAAGAGTAGGAGGTGGAGTAGTCGTAGTAGAAGTAGAAGTAGTTATAGTAGTAGTAGAAGCAGTAATAGTAGTGTTTGTAATTTTACTAGTAACAATAGTAATACTAGTAGTTGTAGTAGTAATAACAGTAGCAAAAATAGTAGCAGTAGCAATATTAGTGGCAGTAATTATACAAGTAACATTAGTGACAATAGTACTAGTAGCGACAGTAACAGTAGCAAAAATAGTAGTGATTGTTGTGGTTGTCATAGTTGTAGTAGCAGGCGTTGGAGTAGGAGTAATTGTAGTACGAATATGAGTATCAGTGGTTCAAAGAGTTGTAGTAGTAGTAATAGTAGTAGCAGTAGTCATAGTAGGCATAGTAACACTTTTAGTAATACTTGTAGTAGTAGTAATAGTAGTAGTAGTAGAAATACTACTACAAGTAGTAATAGTAATAGAGCAATAGTAGCCGTATTAGTAGTAGTAGATGTTGTTGTAGTATTAGTAATAGAAGTGGTGTTAGTAATAGTCGTAATAGTAGTAGTGGTAGTAGTGTTAATAGTAGCAGTAGTAGTAGTAGTAGTTGTTGTAGAAGCAGTGGTAGTAATAGTAGTAGTATTAGTAGTAAAAGAAGTAGTAGAAGTGGTGTAGTTGTGGTAGTAGTAGTAAAATTAGTGGAAGTAGTACTAGTAGTAGAAATGGTAGTAGTGCTAGCAGTAGTAGTAGAAGTAGCGGTAGGAATAGTAGTGGTAATAGTAGTAGAAGTAGTCGTAGTAGCAGTAGTTGTAGCAGTAGCAGTAGTAGTAGTAGTAGCCATACAAGTATTAGTTGTAGTTGTAGTAGCAGTAGTAGCAGAAGTAGTTGTAACAGTAGTAGTCATAGTTGTAGTAATAGTAGAAGCTGTAGCAGCAGTTGCAGCAATAGTAGTTGTAGTAGTAGTCTAGGTAGTAGTGGTAGTGCAAGTAGTAGTGGTAGTAGAGGCCGTAGTAGTAGTAGGGGTAGTGGTAGTAGGAGCAGTAGGAGTAGCAGCAACAACAACAGCTTCAGCAGCAATAGCAGTAGTGGTAGTAATAATATTACTTGTAGTGGTAGTTGTTGTAGTAGTAGTAATAGGAGCTGTAGTAGTAGTATTAGAAGTAGCAGTATAAGTTGTGCTAGCAGCAGCTGTAGTAGCAGTAGTAGTAGCAGTAGGAGTAGTAGTAGCGGTAGTTGCAGCAGTAGCAGCAGTAGTTGTAGAAATAGTAGTTCTAGGAGAAGAAGCAGTAGTAGTAGTAGTAGTGGAAGTAGTAGTAGAAGTAGCAGTAGCAGTAGAAGTAGCTATAGTAGTTGTACTAGTAGCAAGATGAGCAACAACAGTAGTAGTAGAAGTAGTAGAACTAGTAGTAGTAGTCGTAGTAGTAGAAATAGTAGTAGTAGCAGTGGTAGGAGTTTTTGTAGTAGTAGCAGCAGTAGTAGTAGCAGCAATAGTAGTAGAAGTAGTAGTAGTAGTAGTAGTAGTGATCGCAATAATTATCGTAGTAGTAGTTGCAGGAGTTGTAATAGTTGTAGTAGCTGTAGCAGAAATACTAGTAGGAGTAGAAGTAGGACTGGCGAAAAAAGTAGTCGTAGAGGCAGTAGCAATAGTAGTACTAATAGTAGTAGTTGGAGTGGTAGTAGTAGCAATAGTAGCAACAATAATAGCAGCTGTAATAGTAGTTGTAGTAGTAGTAAAAGTAGAAGTTGAAGTAGTAGGTGTAATAATAGTGGTAATAGTGGTAGTAGCTGTTGTAGTAGTAGTAGTAGTAGTAGTGGTAGTAGTAGCAGTAGTAGTCGTAGTAGTAGTAGTAGTAATATTAGTAGTTGATGGAGTTGTAATAGCAGTAGTAGTAGTAATAGTAGTAGGAGTAGTAGTAGTAGTAGTAATATTAGTAATTGCATTAGTAGTAATAGTAGAAGTGGTAGTAGCAGTAGTAGTAGTAATAAAAGTGGTAATAGTGGTGGAAGTAGTAGTAGTAGTAGTAGTAGTAATAGCAGTAGTTGTAGTAGTAGTAGCAGCTGTAGTAGTAGCACCAGTAATAGTGGTAGCAGTTGCAGTAGTAGCAGTAGCCGTGGCATGGTACTTGTAGTAGTAGTAGTTGTTGTTGTATTTGCTGTAGTCGTAGTAGTAGTATTTATAGTGGTAGTAGTTGTAGTAGTAGTAGCGGTAGTAGTAGTAGTAGTGGTAGTAGTAGTAGTAGTAGTAGTAGTAGTAGGAGTTGTAGTAGTAGCAGCAGTAGTAGTAGTAGTAATAGTATTACTAGTAATTGTAGTAGCAGCAGTAGTGACATAATACTACTAGTTGTTGTTGTTATTGATGATGATGTTATTGTATTTGCAATAGTCGTTGTAGTAGTATTAGTAGTAGTAGTAATAGTAGATGAAGAAGAATCAGTTGTAGTAGTAGTGGTAGTAGTTGTAGTAGTATTAGTAGTAGCAGTAGCAGCAGAAGTAGTAGTCGTAGTAGAAGAAATAGTAGTAGTGGTAATAGTAGATGTAATAGTTGTAATAGTCGTACTAATAGTAGTTGTTATTGTTGTAGTAGTAGACTAGTTGTACCATTAGTTATATTAGGTGTACTAGTACGAGTATTAGTAGTAGTATTAGTAGTTGTACAAGTAGTAACAGTAGCAGTAGTAGAAGTAGTTGTGGTAGTAGTAGTAGTAGCAATATTAGAAGTAGTAATAGAAGTAGTACTAGTAGTAGTAGCACTAGTAGTAGTAGTTGTAGTAGTAGTAGTAATGGTAGTAGTACTAGTCGTAATAGTAGTTATTGTGTTTGTTGTTGTCATATTTGCAGTTGTCGTTGTAGTAGTATAAGTAATTGTAGTAGCACTGGTAGTAGTAGTTGTTATAGTAGTATTACTAGTAGTAGTAGTAGTAGTAGCAGTAGCAGCAATAGTAGTAGTAGAAGCTGTAGCTATAGTAATAGTAGTAGAAGTAGTAGTTGTTGTTGTAGTAGTAGTAGTAGTAGTTATCATTCTGATAGTAGAAGGGGTAGTTGTAGCTGCAGAAGTTGTAGTAGTAGTAGAAGTAGTAGTGGTAATAGTAATAATCATAGTTGTAGCAACAATAGTAGCAGTAGTATTCGTAGTAGTTGTAGTAGTAGAAGTGGTTGTGGTAGTAGCAGCAGCATAAATAGTAGTAGTAGTTGCAGTAATAGTAGCAGTAGTAGTGGTAGTAGTCGTTGTAGTAATAGTAGTAGTAGTAGAAGAAGAATAAACAGTTGTGGTTGTTATAATAGTTGTAGTAGTAATAGAAGAAGTTGTAGCAGGAGAAGTAGTAGTTGTAGGAGTAGAATTATTACAATTAGTTATAGTTGTAGTAGTAGTGTAGAAGTAGGAGCCGTAGTAGTAGTAGTAGAGGTAGTAATAGCAGCAGCAGTAGTAGTAACAATGGTAGTATTACTAATAGTAGTAGGCGTAGTAGTAGTTTCAATAGTAGTAGTAGGAGTAGTAGTAATAGTACTAGTAGTAGTAGTAGTAGTCATTGTAGTAGTGGCAGTAATAATTGTAGTAGTAGCAATGGTACTAGTAGTTGCAATCGTAGTAGCAGTGGTCATAGTAGTAGTAGTAGTCGTTGTAGTAGGAGTAGTAGTTGTCGTTGTAGTAGTAGTAGTAGTAGCAGTAGTGGTAGGAGTCGTAGTATATGCAGTAAGAGTAGTGGTAGTAGTAATTAGTAGTAGTAGTAGTCGAAGTTGAAGTAGTAGTCGTAGCAATAGTAGTAGTAGTAGAAATAGTACTAGTAGTAGTAGTAGTACTATTAGTACTAGTGGTAGTATTAGTAGCAGTAATAGTAGTAGTAGTAGTAGAAGTAGTATTAGAAGTAGTGGGGGTAGTAGTAGGAGTTGGAATTGTAGCAGAAGTAGTAGTAGGGATAGTAGTAGGATAAGGATTTGGAGTTGTGAGTAGTAGTAGTAGTATTAGTAGTAGTATAGTTGTAGTAGTAGTATAGTAGTAGTTGTAGTAGTAGTAGTATTAGTAGTAGCAGTGTAGCAGTAGTAGCAGTAGTAGTTGTAGTAGTAGTAGTAGTAGTAGTGGCAATAGTTGTAGTGGTAGTAGTAGTATTAGCATTTGCCGTAGTCGCAACAGTAGCGGTTATAGTAGTAGTAGTAGTAGTATTTGTAGTTATGGCAATAATAGCAGCCGTATCAGTATTGGTAGTAGTGGCTATTGTAGCTGTACTAGTAGCAAAAGTATTAGGAGTAGTAGTAATGGTTACAGAAGCAGTAATAGGAGTAGCAGTTGTTGTAGCAGCAGTATTAGTAGCAGCAACAGTATTAGTTGGAGAAGTAGTAGGTGTAGCTGTCATAGTAGCGGCAGCAGTAGTAGTGGCAATAGTATTGGTAGTAGTACTAACGGTAGTAGTAGTAATAGTAGTAGTGGTAGTAGCAGCTGCAGCAGCAACAGTAGTAGCAGTAGTAGTGCTAGCAATAGTATTAGTAGTAGTATTAGTAGTAGTAGTAGTAGTAGTAGTAGTAGTAGTAGTAGTTGGAAAAGAAGTAATATTTGAGGTAGTATTAGCAGCAGCTCCAACAACAGTTGCAGTAGAAGAAGTAGTATTAGTAGTAGCAGCAGTAGCAGCAATTGTAGTGGTAGTAGTTGTACTATCAGTATAGTAGTGGCAGCAGTAGAGGTAGCAGTGGTAGTTGTTGTAGTTACAGTTGTAGAAGTAGCAGTAAGAGTAGTAGCTGTAGTAGGAGTTATAGTAGTGGTAGTAGTAGTTGCTACAGTAGCAGTAGTAAAAGTAGTGGACGTAGTAATAATAGTAGTAATGGTAGTAGTAGTCATGGTGGTGGTGGTGGTGGTGGTGGTGGTGGTGGTAGTTGTTGTAGTTGTTGTTGTAGTAGTAGTAGTTGTTGTAGTAGTAGTAATAGTACTAGTTGTTGTTGTTGTAGTTGTAGTAGTAAAAGTAGTAGTAGTAGCGGTAATAGTAATAGCAGCAGTAGTAGTGGCATATGTAGAAGTAGTAGTAGTATCAGTAGTAGTAGTAGAAGTAGTAGTAGTAGTAGAAGAAGTAGTAGTAGTAGTGATAGTTGTTATAGTAGTACCTGTAGTTGCAGCGGAAGCTGTCGTAGCAATGGCAGCAGTCAAAGCAGCAGTAGTAGAAGTAGTGGTAGCAGTGTAGCAGAAAAAGCAGTAGAAGTAGTAGTAGTAGTAGTAGTATTAACAGTAGTAGTACTACTACTAGCAGTTGTAGTGATAGTTGTAGTAGTAGCTATGGTAACTTAGGTAGTGGTAGTCGTAATAGTAGCGGGAGAAGTATTAGTAGTAGGAGTAGTATTAGTAGTGGTAGAAGAAATATTGTAGCAGTATTAGTAGTTGCTGCAGTAGTAATAGTAGTAATAGTGGTAGTAGTAGTAATAGTAGAAGTAGGAGTAGTAGTTATAGCAATAGTAGTAGAAGTAATAGTATTAGCAGAAGCAGTATCAAGAGTAGTGGTAGCAGTAGTAGTAGTCGTAGGAGCAGTAGTAATCATAATAGTAGTAGTACTAGTAGTAGCATCAATTGTAGTAGTAGCAGTTGCAACAGTGGTAGTAGTAGTCGTAGTTGCAGAAGTAGTAGAAGTAGAAGTAGTGGTAATGATAGTAGTATAATTAGTAGTAATAGTTGTCATAGTAGTAGTAGTAGTAGAAGTATTACTAGTAGTAGTAATTGGACTAGTACTAGTAGAAGTAGCAGAAGGAGTAGTAGTAACAATAGCAGTGGTAGTAATAGCAGCTGTAGTTGTTGCCGTAGTGGTAGTAGGATGAGGAGTAGGAGTAGTATTAGGAATAGGTGTAGTGGCAGCAGTAGTAGCAGCAATTGTAGTGGTAGTAGCTATCATAGTGGCAACAACATTCATAGGTATATTAGTAGCTGTAGTAGTAGCAATAGTAGCAGTAGTAGTAGTCCCTGTAGCAGTAATAGTAGTAGGTGTAATAGAAGAACTACTAGTAGCAATAATTGTAGCAGAAGTTGTAGTAGAAGTAGTAGTAGAAGTAGTAGCATTAGCAGCAATAGTCGTCATAGTAGTAGTAGCAGAATTACCAATAGTGGAAGCAATAGAAGTAGTAGTAGCTATCATAGTAGCAATAGCAGTTGCAAAATTAGTCATAGTCATAGTATTACTAGTATTAGTACTACTATTATTAGTAAGAGTAGTCATATTGTAGTAGTAGTATTGGTTTTAGTAGTATTTATAGTAGCAGAAGTAGTAGTAGTAGTAATAATAGTCGCAGTGATAGTGGTAGTAGTAGTAGTAGTAGAAGAAGAAGAAGAAGAAGTAGTAGTAGTTGTAGTAGTAGTTGTTGGACTTGTAGTAGTAGTGATAGTAGTGGTCGGAGCCATAGTAGAAGTCGTAGTAGTAGTAGTGGTAATTATTGAAGTAGGAGTAGCAGTACTAGTAGTATTAGTAGTAGCAGTAGCTAGAGTAGTAGTAGTAGTTGTTGTTGTTGTTGTTGTTATTGTTGTTGTTGTTGTACTAGCATTAGTAGAACTAGTAGTGAAAGTAGTACTAGTAATAGTTGTAGCTGGAGTAGTATGAGTAGTAGTTGTAGTGCAGTAGTCGCAGTAGTTGTAGTAGTAGTTGATGTTGTAGTCGGAGTAGCAACATTAGCAGTATTAGTTGTAGTAGCAGAAGTATTAGTGTCGGTAGTAGTAGTAATCAACGTAGGATTAGTTGCGGTAGTCGTAGTTGTAGCAGTTGTAGTAGTAGCTGAAGTAGCAAAAGTAGTAGTAGTAGCAGCAGCAGTAGTAGTTGTAATTATAATAGTTGCAGTAGTAATACGAGTAGTAGCAGGAGCAGCATTAGTAGTAGTAGCAATAGCAACGGCAGCCGCAGTGGCAACAACAGTACTAATTCTAGTGGTAGAAATCGGAGTAGTAGTAGTAGCAATTGTACAAGAAGTGGAAGTGGTACTGTAAGCACTAGTAGCAGTAGTAGTAGTTGTTGTAGTAGGAGAAGTAGTGGTAGTTTATATTGTAAACTAAGTAGTCGTAATTATAGTAGTAACAGTAGTAATAGTAGTAGTAGTAGTAACAGTAGTAATAGACGTAATACTAGCAGCAACAGTAGTTATTGTTGTTCTAGCAGTAGTAGTTGTAGTAGTCGGAGTAGTAGTAGGGGTAGGAGTTGGACGAGGAATTGTAGTAGTCGTAGTAGTACTAGTAGTAGGGGTCGCAGTAGTCATACTAGGAATGGGAGTTGTAGTAGCAGTACTAGTAGTAGTAGTAGTAGTAGTAGTAGTAGCAGCAGCAGTAGAAGTTGTAGTAGTATCAACAGTAGTAGTAGCAGCAGCAACAGCTATAATAGTTGCAGTAGTAGAAGTAGTAGTAGTAGTAGCAGTAGGAGGAGGAGGAGGAGGAGGAGGAGGAGGACAAGTAGTAGCATTAGTAGCAGCAGCAGCAGTAGCTTTAATAGTTGCAGCAGTAGTAGTAGGAGGAGGAGGAGATGTAGTAGCAGTAGTAGTAGAAGTTCTACTAGTTGTAGCAGTAGTAGTAGTATTAGTAGTGGTAAAATACGTAGTAAAAGTAGTAGTTGTAGTAAGAGTTGAAATAGTAGTAGTAGTAACAGTAGTAGTAATAGTAGTAGTAATATTAAGAGTAGGAATAGTTGTAGTAGTAGTAGTAGAAGTTGTAGCAGTAGTAGTGGTGGAAGGATTAGTAGGTGTAGAAATAGCAACATTAGTAGTAGCAGTAATAGTAAAATTAGTTGGAGTATTAGTAGTAGCAACCGTCGTAGTAGTAGAAGTGGTAGCAATAGTAGCTGTTTTAGGTTAAGTAGTAGTAGTAGTAGTATAAGTAGTAGTTGTTGTTGTTATTGTTGTTGTGGTCAGCAGTTGAAGTAGTGGTAGAAGTTGTAGAAATAGTAGCAGTAGTAGTAGTCCTGCTAGCAGTAGCTGCAGTAGTCATAGTAGTAGTAGGAGTAGTGGTACTAGTAGTAGTAGTAGTAGCAACAGTAGTAGTAGTAATAGTAGTAGTAGTAGTAATAGCAGTAGTATTAGGAGTGGTAGTCATAGTAGTAATAGTAGTAGTAGTAGAGTAGTATTAGGAGGAGGAGGAGGAGGAGGAGGACATGGAGTAGTAGTAGTAGTACTAATCGTAGTAGTTGTGGTAGTAGTAGTCGTAGTAGTAGCAATAATAGTGCTAGTAGTAATAGTTGTAGTAGTTGTAGTAGTTTTAGTAGTAATAATAGTAGAAGTAGGAGTAGTTGTTGTAATAGCAGTAGTAGCACTAGGAGTAGCAGTGGAAGTCGTAGTAATACTAGTAGTTATAGTAGTAGTAGTAATTGTTGTACTAATAGTATTAGTATTAGAAGTAGTAGTAGTAGTAGTATCAGTAGGAGTAGTAGTAGCAGTAGTGGTAGTTGTAGTAGTAGTAGTGGTAGTGGTAGCAGTTGTAGTAGCAGTAGTTGTGGTAGTAGTAGTAATAGTAGTTTTTATTGTTGCTGTTGTTGTTGTTGTCATAGTAGTGGTACTACTGGTAGGAGTAGTAGTATAGATAGTAGAAATAATGGTAGTAGTAGCAGTAGCATTTGAAGTAGCAGCAGCAGCAGTAGTAGTAGCAACAGCTGTAGTAGTAGCAGTAGCGGCTGGAGTACTAGTAGTAGTGTAGTAGTAGTAGCAGTAAAAGCTTTAGGAGTAGCTACAGCTGCCAAAATAGTAGCAGTAGCCGAAGATGTAGTAGTAGCAGTAACAAGAAGAGCAAAAGCTGCAGTAACAGCAGCAGTAGTTGTTCTTGTACTAGTAATATTACTAGTAGTAGTTATAGTAATAGTAGTAGTAATAGCAACAGAAGTAGTAGTAGTAGTAGTAATAGTAGTAGTCATCGCAGTTGTAATGGTAGTAGTGGTAGTAGTAGTAGTTGTGGTAGTAGTAGCTGTAGAAGTAGTAACAGAAGTAGTAGTAGAAATTGCACCTCCAGTAGCAGTAGTAGTAGTAGTAGTAGTAGTAGCAGTAATATTAGTTGTAGTAGTAAAAGTAGTTGTACCAGCAATAGTCGTAGCAGCAGTAGTAAGTCGTAGTAGTAGCCATAGTAAGAGCAGCAGCAGTAGTAGTTGAAGTAGCCGAATTTGTAGTTGTAATTGAAGCAGCAGCAATAGTAGTTGTAGTAGGAGTGTTAGGTGTAGTAGTAGTGCTTGGAATTGTAGTAGTAGTGGGAGGTGTAGTACTAGTAATAGTAGTAGTAGCAGTGGTAGTTGGTGTAATAGTAGTTTTAGTAGTACTACTAGTAATAGTATTATTATTATTAGTAGTAGTAGTAGTTGGAGTAATTGTGGCAGAGTAGTAGTAGAAGTAGGAGTAATAGGAGAAGAATTAGTAGTAAGAGAAGTAGTAGTAGCGACAATAGTTGTAATAATAATAGTAGTATTTGTAGTACCAGCAGTAGTAGTGGTATCATAAGTGGTAGTGGCATTAGTAGTAGTAGTGGTGGCAGTAACCGTAATAGTAGAAGTAATGGTGGTAGCATTAGTAGCAGTAATAGTAGTTGTTGTAGCAGTTATAGAAGGAGTTGTGGTAGTCGTCGTAGTAGTAGTAGCAGTAGTAGCAGTAACAACAATAATAGTAGGAGGAGATGGAGTAGTAGTTGTTGTTATTGTTATTGAAGGAAAAGTTGTAGTAGTAGTAGTAGTATTTGTAGCAAAATCACTAGTACTAGCAATTACAGTAATAGTAGAATTATTATTAGCAATTGTAGTAGAAGTAGCAGTAGTAGTAATAGTAGTAGTTATAGAAGTAACAGTAGAGTCAGTAGCAGCAGTAGCAATTGTTGTAGTAGCAATAGCAGCAATAGTAGCAGTAGCCGTCGAAGTAGTAACAATAGTAACAGTAGAAGTGGAAGTAGTGGTGGTAGTAGCCGTAATAGTAGCAATAGTAGTAGTAGCGAAAGTAGCAACAACAGTAGTAACAGTAGTATTAGTAGATGCAGTAGCAGTCGTTCTATTAATAGTAGTAGTAGTACCACGTACAGCAGTAGTACTACTTCTACACTTATTGCTACTCTTGCTACTACTACTATCACTCCTACTCCTACTATAGCTACTCCTAATCCTGTTATTGTTGCAGCTGCTACGACAACTTATAATGCTACTACTGCTGCTGTTGCCACTACAACTTCTACAGCTACTCCTCCTCCTCCTACTACTACTATTACTACTAGTAGTCTTAGTACTACTGCCACTACTACTACTACTGTTACTCCCACTACTACTACTACTACTAATACTACTACCTCTATTGCTAATACTAATACAATTCCAATTACTTCTACGACTACTGCTACTGCTATTACTACTAAGTAGTTATATCAGTTGTAGCCGCAGTAGCTATTATTGAAGTAGTACTACTAGTAGTACTAGTAGTGGCAGTAGAAGTTGTTTTAGCAACAAGAGTAGTAGTGGGAGAAGTAGTAGTAGTAGGAGTAGGAGTATGAGTAGGAGTAGTTGTAGAAGTTTTGTAGTATTTGTTGCAGCAACAGTAGAAGTATAATTAGTAATAGTGCAAGTAGTAGTAGTAGTACTAAGCATAGTATTAGTAGTATTAGGAGTAGGAATAGTGGCTATAGGAGTAGTATTACATGGAGTAGTAGACATAGTAGCAGTTGTAGTTGCTGCAGTAGCAGTAGGAGTAATTTCCACAGTAGCGGTAGTAGTTGTAGTTGCTGTAAGAGTAGCGGTAGTAGTAGCAGGAGTAAGAGTAGCGGTAGTAGTAGCAGGAGAAGGAATAGTAATAGTAGTAGTTGTTGTAGTAATAGTAGTAGTAGTAGTAGTAGTAGTAGTATAATGAGTAGTAGGAGCAATAGTAGTAGTTGTTGTAGTAGTGATAGTAGTAGTAGTAGTAGTACTAGTAGTAGGAGTAGTAGCAATCGGAATTGGAGTAGGAGTAATAGTAGTAGCAAGAATAGTAGTAGTTGAAATAATGGCATCATCGTCGGTAGCGTAGTAGTCGTCGTCGTACAATAGTTGCACTCGTGGGCCGTCGTCGTCGTAGTCGTCGCCTCTCTCTCACCCCCACCCACGGCGTATGCGGCCCACGACGCGCTCTGCTACTCCTCCTCCTCCTCTTCCCCTCTTTCACCTCCTCCTCCTCCGCCTCCTCCTGCCTCCACCACCTCTTCTGTTACCATTTTTCCCCTCACTACTCTATCTGCTCCTCCTTCCTCCTACTCCAATTCCGATTGCTACTACTCCTACTACTAGTACTACTACTACTACTACTATCACTACTACAACAACTACTACTATTGCTCCTACTACTCATTATACTACTACTACTACTACTACTACTACTATTACTACAACAACTACTACTATTACTATTCCTTCTCCTGCTACTACTACCGCTACTCTTACTCCTGCTACTACTACCGCTACTCTTACAGCAACTACAACTACTACCGCTACTGTGGAAATTACTCCTACTGCTACTGCAGCAACTACAACTGCTACTATGTCTACTACTCCATGTAATACTACTCCTATAGCCACTATTCCTACTCCTAATACTACTAATACTATGCTTAGTACTACTACTACTACTTGCACTATTACTAATTATACTTCTACTGTTGCTGCAACAAATACTACAAAACTTCTACAACTACTCCTACTCATACTCCTACTCCTACTACTACTACTTCTCCCACTACTACTCTTGTTGCTAAAACAACTTCTACTGCCACTACTAGTACTACTAGTAGTACTACTTCAATAATAGCTACTGCGGCTACAACTGATATAACTACTTCTACTCTGAATACTGCTACTACTACTACTACTACTACTTCCGCTACCAGCACTACTTCTCATAATACTAATACTATTGCTACTACTATTATGGTTACTGCTATTGCTACTACGCTTACCACTGCTGCAACTACTACTTCTATTACCACTGCTACTACTACTGTTGCTGCTACTTCTACTACTACTAATATGACAACTACTACTACTAACACCACCACTCCTACTACTACTACTACTCCTCCTCCTCCTCCTACAATTGCAGTTGCTACTACTGCTACTACTACTACTCCTACCAATAGTACTATTATTACTACAACTACTACAATAAATACTACTAATACTACTACTACCGCTACTACTACCACTACGACTACTACTACAACTACTACTACTGCTACTTCTGCTACTACTTCTGCTGCTGCTGCTGCTGCAACTGCTGCAATGACTACAAACCTACTCCTACTAATGCTACTACTACTACAATTGCTTCTACTACTACCAATCTGACTCCTACTGCTGCTGCTAATACTACTACTACTTCAGCTACTACTACAACTACTACAGCTGCAACTGCTACTACTACTTTTTCTCCTCCTGCTACTACTTCTGCTACTAGTACTGCTACTAAAATTACTACTATTACTACTATAACTACCACAGCTACAATAACTACTGCTACTGCTACTGCTACCATTACTACGATTGCTACTACAGCTACTATTATTACTACTGCTACTGCTACAACTACAACTACTTCTACTATTAATACAAAAGCTATAATAGCTATTACTAAAATGGCTACGACTGCTACTACTACTGCTTTTGCTATTAATACTGTTGCTGCTGCTTCAGCTACTACTACTACTACTTTTACTACTGATACAACAACAGCTAAAATGACTACTGCTACAACAACAATTACTACTACTACTATCGCTACTACATCTTCTACTACTACTACAACGACCACACTACTACTGCTGTTGTTGCCAATGCTACTACAGCTACTACTATATTTGCTGCTACTACTATTACTATGACAACTACAGTTGCAACTAAAACTACTACTTCTGCTATTCCTACTACAAACACTATTACACCTTCTGCTCCTACTTCTACTACTACCACTACTTCTCCTAATACTATTAGTGCTGCTACTAATAATGCTACCCCTACTACTTCTACTCCAACTAATAATACTTCTGCTACTATCGCTGCTGCAAGTACGAGTATTACTACTACTACAACAACTTCTGCTACTATCGCTGCTGCAAGTACGAGTATTACTTCTGCTAGCATTACTACAACTACTATTACTACAACTAATGCTACAACTACTACAACTGCTACTACTACTACTACTATAACAACTTCTACCACTATTTGGACAACTACTACTCCTACTACTACCACTACAAATTCTACTACTAGTACTTTCACTTCTACTTCTACTATTACTGCTACTACGACTACTACTACAACAATAAATACTACTAATGCTACTGGTACTACTACTACAACAATAAATACTTCTTCTACTTCTACTTCTTCTATCCCAACAATAACTACTACTACCGCAACTGCTACCACTACTACTACTACTACTTCTACTACGACGACGACTAATGCTGCTATTGTTATTGCCACTACTATTGCTACTACTTCTCAAATTACTACTACTGCTGCTACAACAACAACTACTATTACTTCTACTTCTACTGCTTTTGTTATGACTACTACTACTTCTACTCCTACTGCTTCTACTACGACTACTACTACTGCTGCTGCTGCTGCTGCTACAATAACAACAACTACTACTACTACTATTGTTACAACTACTTCTACTTCTACAACTATAGCCACTACACCTACTGCTGCACCTACTACTACTACTACTGCTGCTACTACAACTACTGCAACTCTTACTACTGCTTCTACTACTAATACTACTAATGCCACAATTGCTACTATGACTACTGCTGCTGCAGTGGCTGCAGATGCTACTAATACTAAAACTCCTTCTATGTTTTCAACTAATACTACTTCTGCAACTACTACTACTTCTACTACTGCTACTACTGTTATCGCTACTGATACTACTACTACTACTACTACTACAACTAGTACTTCTACTACTACTGCAGCAACAATAATTGCTACTACTTCTACTAGTACTACTACTACTACTAAGACAACTACTACCACTACTGCTACTCCTAGTACTCTGACAACTACCATAGCTGCTACTACTCCTATTGCTACTGCTGCTACAACTACAACTACTATAGCTACTACCGCAACAACTAGTGCTGTAGCTACTTCTCTTGTTGCTACTACTACTACTGCTACTATCGCTACTGGTATTACTACTACTACTACAACTACTGCTACTACTATTACTGCTGCTACTACTAATGCTTCTACTACTACTATTGCAACTACTGTGGCAAATAATACTACTCCTACTACTCCTAATACTATTGCGACTGTAATTGTTGTTGCTAGTGCTACTACTACAACAACTACTACTAATGCTATTATTATCGTTGTTGTGAGCACAATGACTACTACTACGACTTCTCATACTACTATTACTACTGCTACTGTTTCTACTATTACTATTACTACTGCAACTACAACCACCACTGCTACTAATGCTAACACTATTACTACTACTACTGCTGCTGCTACTATGATAACAACTAATGAAGCTACTACTTTTACAACAACTACTACTACTAGCACTACTACTATAACCACTATTGTTACTGCTAATACTACTACTACTACTTCTCCTTCAATAACAACAATTACTACTTCTCCTACCACTACTATCGCTGCTACTACTACTACTACAACTACTGCTACAGCTACTACCACTACTACTACTGCTACTTTTACAACAACTACTGCGGCTACTACTGCTACGACTACTATTGCTACTGCAACTACACCTACTGCTACAACTATAGCTACTACTAATACCGCTACAACTGCCACATCTACTATGACTTCCACCACCACTACTACTATCACTACTACTATTACTACTTCTACTACTGCTACTACTACTACTCCAAATACTTCTACTGCAATTACTCCTAATAATACTACTAATACTACTACTGCTACTATGCCAACTACTGCTAAGACTGCTACTAGTACCATAACTATTGCTGCTGCTATGATGCAACAGTTGCAACTTCTACTACTACTACTACTACTACAGCAACTATTAGTACTACTGCTACTCCTACTACTACTACAATTATTGCTACTACGACCTCTTCTCCTCCCATTGCCGCTGCTACAATGACTACCGCTACAGCTACTACAAGTGGTACTACAAATGCCACTACTACTTCTTCTTCTACTACTACTACTATTATTATGAATACTTCTACCGCTGTGACTACTACTACTTCTACTTCTACTACTACTTATGCTACTACTACAACTCCTGCTAGTACTACTTCTATTGCTACAGTTAACGTTGTTGCTACTACTACTGCTGCTGTTGCTAGTGCTACTACTACTACTATCACTATCACTACTCCTATTATTGCTACTACTGCAAATTCTACTCCTATTACGACTACTCCAACTGCTACTACTACTCCTACTACTCCTACTACTACTACTACTACTACTATTAGTCCTACTAATAGTACGACTCCAAACACTCCTACTACAACTACTTCTACTACTACTACAAGAACTACTGCTGCTGCGGCTATAGCTGCTACTACTATATCCACTACAACTACTACAACAGCTACTGCTACCAGTACTACTAGCACTACTACAACTGTAGCTACTGTTGCTGTGATTGCGAATACTACAACTTCTACTGCTACTACTCCTACTACTATTGCTACTATTACTTCAGCCACTGCTACTACCACTACTACTGCTACTCCTACTACTACACCTACTCCTCCTACTACTAGTTCAGCTACTACTGCTACTACTGCTACAACTTCTACGACTACTACCACCACTACTGCAACTGCTACTACTTATGCTAATACTACTACTACTGCAACTGCTGCCACTACCACTTCTGTGGCCGCTACCACTACTACAACCACTAATATTGTTGCTACTGTTGTTGCTACAATTACAAGTACTACTACTACTGCTACAACTACCCCAATTACCACGCATTCTCCTACACCTATTGCTACCACTACTCATATTCCTCCTACTTCAATTACTACTACTGGTACTATTACTACTACTACTACTACTATTGCCGTAACTGCATCTGCTCCTATTACCACTACTTCTCCTTCAGCTACTACAACAACTACTGCTACTTCTCCTATTACCACCGCCACTACTACTACGCTCTTACTACTACTGCTACAACAACAACAACAACAACAATTACTACTACTATTTTTGCTACTTCTACATTTGGTACTACTGGTACTACTACTAACACTACTACTACTACTGATACTACTGCTACTACAACAGCAGCTACTACTATTACTACTACTACTACTACTACTACTACTACTACTACTACGAATACTACTACTGCTATAACTACAACCACGACTAGCACTACTATGACTACTACTACTACAAGTACCTGTATTCCAACAACTATAGCCACTGTGGCTGCGACAGCTACTACAACAACTACTACTAGTACTACTACTACTACTACTATGACTACAATTATGGCTGCAACTACTACTGCTGCTACTACATAGATTGCTACTACTACTACGACCACTAATGTTGCGGCTACTACTACTCCTCCTGCCACTACAACTACAAATACTACTACAACTATTACAATGACTGTTGTTGTTGCTGCTGCTATTACTACTAATACTACCACTCCTTCTACTTCTCCCACTGATACGACTACGGCTACTACTACTACTGTTACTACTTCTGTGACTACAACTAGTTCTGCTACTACTGCTGCTGCTATTACGACCATTACTACTACTACTACCACTACTACTATTAATCCTAATATTCCTACAACTACTACGACTACTGCAAATACTCCTAATACTCCTACTACTACTACTACTACTACAACAACAACAACAACAACTACTACTACTATTACTACGACTGCCACTATAACTAGTACAAATACTACTACTGCTGCTATTAATATTACCACTAGTAATAGTACTATTGCAACTACTACTACTACTCCTATTTCTGTTGCTACTATTGCCACTACTATTACTACTACTACGAATGCTACCACAACTACTATAGCTACTACTACTATTACTAATAGTTCTACTATTCCCGATAGTACTGCTGCTACTATTCCTACTACTATTGCAACTACTACTACTACTACTACAACTACTGCTGCTGCTGCTGGTACAACTACTACAACTGCTACGACAACTAATACTACTATTGCAAGTACAACTGCTGCTGCTACTACGAGTACTACTGTCGCTACACTACTACTACAACTTCTACTATTACTACTACTACTACTGCTACAACTAGTACTACAACAACAACAACAAACAACAACAATAACTACTACCACTACTACTACTTCTACTACGACTATGACTACTACTATTGCTAATACTACTGCTACTACTACTATTACCACCACGACTACTACTACTATTAGAACTTTTGTTACTCCTACTACTGCTACTACCACTACTGCTACTACAACTACTAGTACTCCTACTAGTACTCCTACTAGTACTTCTAATACTATTACTGCTACTGCTACTTCTATTGCTACTCCTATTACTACTCCTACTACTACCACCTCTACTACTCCTACTACTACTCCAACAACAACTGCTAATCATACTACAAGTCCTCTTACGCCTATTCGTACTACAATAACAACAACTACTACTTCTACTACAACTACTAGTGCTACTACTACTACTACTACTACTACTACTACTACTACTACTACTACTACTACTACTACTACTACTACTACTACTACTACTACTCCTACTACTCCTAGTACTACTAGAACTACTACTATTACTACCACTACTACTAGTGCTGCTGCACCTACTGCAACTGCTACTTGTAATTCTGCTATTACTACTTCAACAAATACAACTATAGCTGCTGCTCCTACAACAACAACTCCTACGACTACAATTACTATAGCTACTACTATTTCTACAACTACTTTTGCTACTGCTACTACTATTACTTCTTCTACTACTTCTTCTACTACTCCTACGACTACTACCACAACTACAACAAGTCCTACAACTTCTACTACCACAACTACTATTACTACGACTACCCTTACAGCTACTATTTTTGCCACTATTACTACTATAACTAATGCTATTTCTACTACAACAACAACAACTACTACTACTGCTACTACTACTAATACTACTACTACAACTATGGATACAATTGCTACTGCTACTACTACTAATACCACTGCTACAACTACTGATAAAATTGCTACTGCAACTACTACTAACACCACTTGTACTAGTACTATTGCTGCTACTGCTTCTACTGCTACCACCACAACTATAGCTACTGCTAGTACTACTGCAACTGCTACTACTTCACCTACTACTACTAATACTATTGCTAATACTACTACTACTATTACTTCTATTATGACTGCTACTACTACTACTACAACTCCTACTACAACTATTACCACTACGACTACTACTAGTACTACTATCACGACTGCTACTTGTATTGCTACTCCTACTACTACTATTACAACTACAACTAGTACTCCTTTTGTTACTTCTACTACTATTACTAGTGCGACTATTGCTACTTTTGTTGCTACACCTACTACTCCTCCTACTACTACTAAAACTATTCCTACTACTACTACTACTCCTCCTCCTCCTACAACTACTCCTAAAACAAATTCTAATTCTGCTACTACTACTACTACTACTTTAACTAATACAAATACTACTCCAGCCGCAGCTGCTACACCCACTAATACTAGTGCTATTGCAACTACTACTAGTACTACTACAATCACTACTACTACTTCTGCTTGTACCACAGCTAATACTACTACTCCAGCTACAACTACTATAATGACTACTATTACTACAATAAAAACAACTACTACTACCACAACAACAAGTACTACTGCTATTGTTGCTGCTAACACTACAACTACTCGTACTACTACTACTACTACTACTACTACTACTACTACTACTCCTCCTCCTCCTCCTCCTCCTCCTCCTAACACTAATAGTACTACTACTACAACTACTACTGTTGCTACAGCTACTAGAAATACTACTACTACTATCACTACAGCTACTACTGCTGCTGCTGCAACTACTACTACACTACTACAAAAACTGCTACGATTACTACTACTACTTCAACTAATACAACAACGACTACTAATACAACTACTACTCCTGATAATAGCACTAAAACAACAACAACTAATACAACTATTGCTACTAGTACTTCTCCCACTGCTGATGCTACTACTACAACAACTACTACTATTACTACAACTTCTACTGTTGCTATTGCTACTAATATAACTAGTATTACTACTTCTACTACAACTTCCACAACAACAACTACTACTACTATTACAACTACTACTTTCACAACAACTACTACTAGTTCTGCTACTATTACTGCTACTACTACTACTTCTATTACTACTACTACAACCACTACTACTTCTAGTACTACTACTCCGACTACTACTACGACAATGACTACTACAACTACTACCACTACTAGTATTGCTTCTGCTCAACAACTACTACTATTACTACTATTACTCCTAGTAGTACTACAACTATAGCAACAAATACTAATGCTTCAACTGCTACTATGACTTCCCCAACAACAACAATAACTACCACTATAATTACTTCTCCTACTACTTCTACAAATGCTACTACTTGTAATACTACAGATGGTGCTACTGCTACAACTACTACTACAATTGCTACTACAACAACAACTATTGCTATTGCTAAAACAACAACAACTACTACTACTACTACAACTACTACTACTACTGCAACTACTACTACTACTCCGACTACTACTACTACAACTACTATTACTGCTACTGCTACAATTGCTACTACTACTGCTACTACTACTACTACTACTACTACTACCACTACGACTACAACTATTACTACTACAACTACAACTATAACTCCTACTACTACTATTACCACTACTAGTAGCACTACCGCTACTTCAGCTACCTCTATTGCAACTCCTACTACTACTACTACCACAACAACTAGTACTCCTACTATTACTTCTACTACTGTTACTTCTACAAGTGTTGCTATAACTATTGCTACTCCCACTACTAGCCCTACTACTACTACAACTACTCCTGCTACTACTACTATTGTTGCTGCTGCTACTACTACTCCTACGACTCTTGCTACTGCTACTACAACTAGTACTACTAATACTGCTACAACTACTACTACTACTTCAATGAATACTAATACTACTTATGTTGCTACTAGTACACCCACTACTACTAGTGCTACCACCACTACAACTACTACTATTATTACTACTACTACTACTTCCTCTGCCACAGCTACTACTACTACTACTGCTGATATCACTACAACTCCCGCTGCAACTACTACAATTATTACTACTACTACCACTACCACTAGTTCTATGACTACTCCTACTACAACATCACTACAACTCCCGCTGCAACTACTACAATTACTACTACTACTACCACTACCACTACTGCTACTGTTGCTACATTACTACTCGAACAACTACTACTATCACAACTACTAATACTACTACTACAACTAGAACTACAACTACTACCACTACTACTACTACGATAACTACCACTACAACTAGTTCTACGACTACTCCTACTACTACAACTACTACTATTGCAACTACTACTACTACTACGGCTGCTAGTACTACTGCTACTATGACTACTACTACTGCAACTACTCCTACTACTGCTACACCTACTCCTACATCTACTATGACAACTTACAACATCTACTACTACAACTACTAGTACTCCTACAACTACTGCTACTACTCCAACTACTATTGTTCCTACAACTACTCCTGCTGCTACTTCTACTATGACTGTTACTAGTACTACTCCTGCTACTACTACTGCACTACTACTACAATAACTACATCCATAATAACTACATCTAGAACTACTACTAGACCTAAAACAATGTGTATTACTACTACTAATACTACTACAACTATTACTATTACTACTACTACCAGTACTACAACTACTACTCTATTACTACCACAACTATTAGTACTACTAAAACTACTACAACTCCTACTTCTACTACTATTACTACTACTACCATAATTACTACAACTGCTAATACTGCGACTACTCCTACTCCTACTATTACTCCAGAACGTCTACCAATACACCACTACTAATACTACTGCTACTACTACTACAAATACCACTACTACTACTACTACTACTACTGCAACTACTACTATTACAACTACTACTGCAACTACTACTACTGCTGCTGCTGCTACTACTGCTATAACTACTAGTACTGCTACTACTACTTCTACTATTACTACTGCTACAACAACTACTACTACTAATACTACTATTGCTGCTGCTACTTCTACAACAACTACTACTACTACTACACTTGCTATACTACTACTATCACTGTTACAAGAACTACTACTGCTGCTACTTTCAGTACGGCTACTACGAGTACTACAACTGCAACTGATACTACTACAACTACTATTACTACTACTACTCCTACTCCTAATCCTATTACTACTGCTACTACAACTAGTACTAATACTACTCTTGCTACTAATACTACTATGACGACTACTACCACTACTACTGCGACTACTACTTCTACTGTAACTACTAGTACAAATACTGCAACTACTACTGCTGCTACAGAAGCTGCTCCTGCTGCTGCTGTTTCTACAACTATTACAATTACTAGTACTAGTTCTACAACTATATTACTATTACTACTACTACTGCTCCTAATAATGCTACTGCTACTAATACTACTATCAGTGCTACTATTACTACTACAGCAGCTAATACAACTACTACTACCACTACTTATTCGACTACTATTAGTACTACTACTACAACTTCTCCTACTACCACTGCTACTATTACTACTACTATTGCTACTACTACTACTACTATTGCTGATACTGCTACTATTACTTCTATTATTGCTACAACTGCTATTGCTCGTACTACAGCTACTAATACTTCGACTACTACAATAACTACTACTACTTTTACTACAACTACTACTGTGATAGTAGTACTGCTGCTGCTACCACTACTACTAGTGCTACTACTACTACTACTCCAACTTCTGCTACTAGTACTACAGCTACAATGCGTACTACTACTACTATTGAGCCCATTACTACTACTACTACTGCTACTACTACGATTGCTCCTACTGCTACTGCTGCTACTTCTAGTGTTACTACTAATTCTACTACTACTACCATTGCTACTACTGCTACTACTTCTACCACACATGTTACTGTTGCTACTATTACTCCTACTACTACTTCTACTACTACTAATACTTCGACATCTGCTACAGCTGCTACTACTGGTACTACTGCTACTACAACTGCTACTTCTACTACTACTACTACTATTACTACAGCTACTACTACTACACCAACTATTGCTGATGCTACTCCACCTACTAGTAGTACTGCTACTTCTACTGCAATAACTATTACACTACTGCTACTACTGCAACAAGAACTATTGCTACTACTACTCCTACTGCTGTTGTTGCTACTACTATTGCAGGTATTTCTTCTACTACTATTACTAATGCTTCTACTAGTACTACTGCTGCTACTATTACTTCTACTTCTTCTACTACAACTGCTACTAAAGGTATTTATGCTGCTACTAATACTTCGACTACTACTAATACTTCGACATCTACTACAGCTGCTACTACTGGTACTGCTGCTACACAACTTCTACTGCTACTACTACTACTACTATTACTACAGCTACTACTACTACACCAACTACTGCTGATGCTACTCCACCTACTACTAGTACTGCTACTGCTACTGCAATAACTATTACACTACTGCCACTACTGCAACAAGAACTATTGCTACTACTACTCCTACTGCTGTTGTTGCTATTACTATTGCAGGTATTTCTTCTACTACTATTACTAATGCTTCTACTAGTACTACTGCTGCTACTATTACTTCTACTTCTTCTACTACAACTGCTACTAAAGGTATTTATGCTGCTACGGCTACTGCTACCACTACAACCACTGCTACTTCAACTACTACATCTAATATTGCGACTCCTACGGCTGCCGCTACTACTGTAACTACAAACACTATTAACACTATTGCTACTATTACTTCTTCTTCTACGACTGCTATTACTACTATTGTAACAACTGCAGCTATTACTATTGTTATCGTGACTACGACTATCGTTACTACTACTGCTACTACTACTATTGCTGCCACTGCTGCTACTGCTACTACTGCAGCTTGTAATACAGCTACTATAATTACTACTGCTACAAATACTGCTACTACTATTAATACTACTACTACTAGTGCTGCTACTACTATTACTATTATTGCTACTACTCTTACTATAACTTTTGCTACTACTAATTCTACTTCTACTACTATTATTACTACTACTACTACCACTACTACAAGAACAACTACTACTACTAATACTACTATTACGCCTACTACTGCAACTACTACTCCAGCTATTACTACTAATACTACTATTGCTACTACTGCTGCTGCTACTACTACTACTACTACTACTACTTCTACTTCTACTACTATGACTTCTAGTACTGCTACCACTACAACTATGACTGTTGCTACTACTACAACTTCTCCTACTCCTACTTCTACTACCACTTCTCCAGCTACTACTACAACTATGACTACTACTACTACTACTAGTACTACTACTTCTACTACTACTACAATTATTCTTGCTAGTACAACTACTACTTCTCGTACTCCTACTACTACTGCTGCTACTATTACTATTGCTACTAGTACTACTAGTAGTACTACCGCCACCACTACTACTATTAATATTAGTACTACTACTCCTCCTCCTCCAACTGCCACAACTACTACTACTAATTCTACTACTGCTGCTACTAATAAACTACAACTACTACTACTAAAAATACTACTTCACCAACCCCTACTCCTACTACTATTCTTGCTACTAATGCTTCTGTTGCTGCTACTGCTCCAACTATGACTACTACAATTGCTATCGCTACTACTACTACTTCTACTATTACAACTACTACTTCTACTACAGCTATTTCTACAACTACTGTTGCTGCTGCAACTTCTACCACTACAACTTCTACTACTACTACTGGTACAACAACCACTTCTTCTGCTACTACTACTATTAATTCTACTGCTTCTGCTACTACTGTTATTGCTGCTGCTACTACTACCACTGCTACTGCTACTGTTGATACAACAACGACGACTACTACTATGACTACTACTACTACTTCTTCTACTATTGCTACTACTACTACTACTACAATTACTATTAGTACTACAACCACTACAACTAAAAATACTTTAACTACCACTACTACTACAACTACAAATACATTAACTACTACTACTACTACTTTTTGCACAATAATAAGTACTACTGCTTCTCCAACGACTACGACTGCTGCTGCTACTACTGCTAATACTACTACTACCGCTACTACTACCACTACGACTACTACTACTACTACTACTTCTGCTACTACTTCTACTGCTACAACTACTGCTGCAACTGCTGCAATGACAACAATACCTACTACTACTAATGCTACTACTACTACAACTGCTTCTACTACTACCAATCTGACTCCTAGTACTGCTGCTAATACTACCATTACTTCTGCTTCTACTACAACTACTACAGCTGCAACTGCTGCTACTACTTTTTCTCCTACTGCTACTACTTCTGCTACTAGTACTACTACTAAAATTACTACTATTACTACTACAACTACCACAGCTACAATAACACCTGCTACTGCTACTGCTACGATTAGTACGATTGCTACTACTGCTACTACTATTACTACTGCAACAACAACAACAACAACAACTTATACTATTAATACAGAAGCTATAATAGCTATTACTAAAATGGCTACTATAGCTACTACTACTGCTTTTGGTATTAATACTGTTGCTGCTGCTTTCGCTACTACTACTACTACTACTTTTACTACTACAACAACAATAGCTAAAATGACTACTGCTACAACAACAACAACAACTACTACTACTACCGCTACTACATCTTCTACTACTACTACACTGACCACATTACAACTGCAGCTGTTGCCATTGCTACTATTGCTGCTACTACTATTACTATGACAACTACAGTTGCTACTAAAACTACTACTACTGCTATTGCTACTACAAACACTACTACAACTTCTGCTCCTACTTCTACTGCTACCACTACTTCTCCTAATACTATTAGTGCTGCTACTAGTAATGCTACCACTACTACTTCTACTCCAACTAATAATACTTCTGCTACTATCGTTGCTGCAAGTACGAGTATTACTACTACTACAACAACTTCTACTAGCATTACTACAACTACTATTACTGCAACTAATGCTACAACTACTACAACTGCTACTACTACTACAAATACTACAACTTCTACCACTATTTGGACAACTACTACTCCTACTACTACCACTACAAATTCTACTACTAGTACTTTCACTTCTACTTCTACTATTACTGCTACTACGACTACTACTACAACAACAAATACTACTAATGCGACTAGTACTACTACTACAACAATAAACACTTCTTCTACTTCTACTTCTTCTATCCCAACAATAACTACTACTACTGCAACTACTACCACTACTACTACTACTTCTACTATGACGATGACTAATGCTGCTATTGTTACTGCCACTACTATTGCTACTACTTCTCAAATTACAACTACTGCTGCTACAATAACAACTACTACTACTTCTACTTGTACTGCTTCTGTTATGACTACTACTACTTCTACTCCTACCACTTCTGCTACGACTACTACTACTACTGCTGCTGCTACTACAACAACAACAACTACTACTACTAGAATTACAACAACTTCTACTCCTACAACTATAGCCACTGCACCAACTGCTGCAACTACTACTACTACAACAGCAGCTACTACAGCTATTGCAACTCTTACTACTGCTTCTACTACTAATACTACTAATGCCACAAATGCTACTATGACTACTGCTGCTGCAATGGCTGCAGATGCTACTAATACTAATACTCCTTCTACTTCTTCAACTAATACTACTTCTGCAACTACTACTACTGCTACTACTGCTATCGCTACTGATACTACTACTACTACTGCTACTACAACTAGTATTTCTACTACTACTGCAGCAACAATAACTGCTACTACTTCTACTAGTACTACTACTACCACTAATACAACTACAACTGCTACTACTACTCCTAGTACTCTGACAACTACCACAGCTGCTACTACTCCTATTGCTACTGCTGCTACTACTGTAATTACTATAGCTACTACCGCAACAACTAGTGCTGTAGCTACTCCTCTTGTTGCTACTACTACTACTGCTACTATCGCTACTGGTATTACTACTACTACTACAACTACTACTACTACTATTACTGCAGCTACTACTAATGCTTCTACTACTACTACTGCAACTACTGTGGCAAATAATACTACTCCTACTACTCCTAATACTATTGCGGCTGCAATTGTTGTTATTGCTGCTACTACTACAACTACTACTACAAATACTATTATTATTGTTGTTGCGAGCACAATGACTACTACTATGACTTCTCATACTACTATTACTATTGCTACAGCTTCTACTATTACTATTACTACTGCAACTACAACCACCACTGCTACTGCTGCTAACACTATTACTACTACTACTACTGCTACTAATATGATAACAACTAATGAAGCTACTACTTTTACAACTACTACTACTATAACCACTACTGTTACTGCTACTACTACTACTACTACTTCTCCTTCAATAACAACAATTACTACTTCTCCTACCACTACTATTGCTGCTACTACTACTACTACAACTACTGCTGCAGCTACTACCCCTACTACTACTATTGCTACTTTTACAACAACTATTGCTTCTACTACTGCTACGACTACTATTGCTACTGCGACTACACCTACTACTACAACTACAGCTACTATTACTTCTGTTATTACAGCTACTACTACTACCGCTACAACTGCTACATCTACTATGGCTACCACTACTACTACTACTCCTAATACTTCTACTACAATTACTCTTAATAATAATACTGATACTACTACTGCTACTATGGTAACTACTACTAAGACTGCCACTAGTACAAAAACTATTGCTGCTGCTATGATGCAACAGCTGTAACTGCTACTACTACTACTACTAATGTAGCAACTACTGGTACTACTTCTGCTACTCCTACTACTACTACTATTATTGCTACTACTACCTCTTCTCCCCCTATTGCTGCTGCTACAACGACTACCGCTACTGCAACTCTTACTGGTACTACAAATGCCACTACTTCTTCTTCTTCTGCTACTACTACTATTATTATGAATACTTCTACCGCTGTGACTACTTCTACTTCTACTTCTATTACTGCTTCTGCTACTACTACAACTCCTGCTAGTACTACTTCTATTGCTACTACGACTATAACTATTGCTACAGTTGACGTTGTTACTACTACTACTGCTGCTGCTGCTAGTGCTACTACTACTACTATCACTACCACTACTCCTATTATTGCTACTACTGCAAATTCTACTCCTATTACGACTACTCCAACTGCTACTACTACTCCTACTACTACTATTAGTCCTACTAATACTACGACTCCATACACTCCTACTACAAATACTTCTGCTACTACTACAAGAACTACTGCTGCTGCGACTATAGCTGCTACTACTACATCCACTACAACTACTACAATAACTACTGCTACCTGTACTACAACTGTAGCCACTGCTACTGTGATTGCGACTACTACAACTTCTACTGCTACTACTGCTACTACTATTGCTACTATTACTTCAGCCACTGCTACTACCACTACTACTGCTACTCCTACTACTACACCTACTCCTCCTACTGCTAGTTCAACTACTACTGCTACTACTGCTACAAGTTCTACGACTACTACAACTACTACTGCAACTGCTACTACTTTTGCTAATACTACTACTTCTGCAACTGCTGCCACTACCACTGCTATGTCTGCTACCACTACTACAACCACTAATATTGTTGCTACTGCTGTTGCTATAATTGCAAGTACTACTACTACTGCTACTACTACCCCAATTACCATGCATTCCCCTACACCTATTGCTACCACCACTCCTATTCCTCCTACTTCAATTACTACTACAGGTACTACTACTACTACTACAACTGCCGTAACTGCATCTGCTCCTACTACCACTACTTCTCCTTCAGCTACTACAACAACTACTGCTACTTCTCCTATTACCACCACTGCTACTACTACGCTCTTACTAATACTGCTACAACAACAACAACAACAACTACTACTACTACTATTTTCGCTACTTCTACATTTGGTACTACTGCTACTACTACTAACACTACTACTACTACTGATACTACTGCTACTACAACAGCAGCTACTACTATTACTACTACTACTACTACTACTACTACTACGAATACTGCTGCTACTACAACTACAACCACGATTAGCTCTACTATGACTACTACTACTACAATTACTTCTATTCCAACAACTATAGCCACTACGGCTGCGACTGTTACTACAACTACTACTACTAGTACTACTACTGCTACTATTATTACTACAATTATGGCTGCAACTACTACTACTACGACCACTAATGCTGCGGCTACTACTACTCCTCTTGCTACTACTACTACTAATACTGCTACAACTACTACTATGTCTGTTGCTGTTGTTGCTGTTGTTACTACTAATACTACCACTCCGACTTCTCCCACTGATACGACTACTGCTACTACTACTACTATTACTACTTCTGTGACTACAACTAGTTCCGCTACTACTAATACTGCTACTACTACTGCTACAACTATTGCTACTACAATAACTACTACTACTGTCGCCACTAGTACTACAACTTCTGCAACTACTACTGCTGTAACTACTATAACTACTACTGCTACAACTTATGCTACTGCAAATATTCTTGCTACTGCTACTACTGCTGCTGTTACTGCTAGAACTACTAGTAGTACTACTACTACTCCTGCTACTACTACTCCTACAACAACTAATACTACAACTACTACATCTACTAATACTACTACTAATACTCAAACTAATACAACTACTGTTGTTGATATTATTGTTGCTGCTACTACAATAACTACTACTACTGTTACGGTTGTTGTTGTCGCTACCGCTACTAACACTACTACTTCTCCTCCTCCTACAACTACTGCTCTTGCTTCTACTGCTATTACACTGATACTGCTTCTGCTTCTACAACTACTATTGCTACTACTACTACTACTACTACAGTTACTGCTAACACTATTACTGCTACTACTACCACTACAGCTACTATTGCTACTGCTACTACTACCACTACATCTATTATTGCTACTGCTACTACTATTATTACAACTAATGCAGCTACTAATGCTTCTACTGCTATAGTTACTACTACTACTACTGTTGCAACTATTCTTACAACTACAACCACTACTAGTACTACTATTATAACTGCTACTCTAACCGCTATAACTACTATTGCTCCTATAATAACAACTACTACTGCTGCTGTTGCAACTATTATTACAACTACAACCACTACTAGTACTACTATTATAACTGCTACTCTAACTGCTATAACTACTATTGCTCCTATAATAACAACTACTACTACTTCACCTACTTCTACTATTGCTGCTACTATTGCCACTACTACAACTACACCTACTGCTACTGCTGCTATATCTGCTCCTAGTACTACTGCTACTACTACTCCTCCTACTACTATTGCTACTACCACTTCTATTAGTACAACTACTACTACTACTGCTGCTGCTACTACTACTAGTGCTACATCTACTGCAACTACTAGCACAACTTCTACTTCAAATAGTGCCACTGCCACTATGACAACTACTGCTAATACTACTGCTACTACTACTACTACTATTACTATTGCTGCTGCTGCAGCAACTGGAACTGCTGCTACTACTGCTAATACTGCAACTACGGCTACTATTGCCGCTATTACTACTACTAATAATATTGCTACTAATACTACTACTCCTCTTATTACCATTGCTGCTACAATGACTACAGCTGCTAATTCTTTCACTACGGCAACTGCTGCTACTACAACTCTTGCTACTACTACTACTTCTACTACTACGACTTCTCCTACTGCAATATCTGTTGCTATTGCTACTACTACTACTACTACAGCTACTAATACTACTACTACTACTACTAATTCTACTTCTACTACTATTTCTACACAGCTACTCCTTTGACTACTACTACTACTACTACTGCTGGTTCTACTACAACTACTACTACTATTACTATTACTGCTCCTACTAATGCTTCTACTGCTACTGCAACTACTAATCCTCCTACTACAACTTCTTTTACAACTATTGCTACTACTAGTACTACTTCTATAACGACTACTGCAACTGCCGCAACTACAACTACTGCTACTTCTACTACTGCAACTGTTGCTACTACTGCTACTACTGCTACGGCTACTACTACTGCTATTACTATTGCTACCACAACAATTGCTACTACTACTACAACTATTACTAATAACACTACTACTGCTATAACTGCTACTACTACTACAACAACTTCTCCGATTACTTCTACTCCTAACAGTACATGTTCTACAATGGCAACAACTGCTACTATGACAACTACTAATACTACTACTACTGCTACTGCTTCAACCGCTACAACTGCTGCTACTACTACAACTACTGTTGCTTCTACTACTACCACTGCAACTATTTCTACCACTCTGCTACTACTATCGCTCCAACTACTATTATTACAATAAATACAACTAATACTACTTCTACTACTACTACTACTTCTGGTACTACTTTCACAATTACTACTCATACTATTACAACAACTACAACTACTGCTACTTCTACTATTACTGGTACTACGATAGCTACTACTGCTCTACTACTAGTGCTGCTATTATTGCCGCAACTACTACTACTGCTAAAACAATTGCTACTACAACTGCAAATGCTACTACTATGGCAACTACTACTACTACTGCTGCTGCTATAGCTGCTATTTCTGCTACAACTACTACTCCTCCTACTACAGTTGCCACTGCTAGTACTTCAGCTACCACTACAACTGCTACTCCTACTAAAACTACAGTTGCAACAACTACTACTGCTACAACTATTATTGCTACTACAACTACTATTACAACAACAATGAGTACTAGTAATACTTCTACTACTACTTCTTCTACCACTCCAACGACAACTACTACTATTGCTACTGCTACTACTACTACTAATACAACAACTACTCTTGCTACTACTACTATCATGGCCACTACTACTACTATGACAAAAACAACTACTACTACAACTACTTCTACTAGTACTACTTCTATTGCTGCTACTACTAAAACCACTGCTGTTGCTGCTACTGCTACTACTCCTACTATAACTACTACTCTTACAACTGCTACTACTGCTACTACTGCTATTGCTGCTACACTACTAGAACAACAACAATAACAACAACGACAACTGCAACGACGATAACAACAACAACTACTACTAAATTTACTACAACTACTTCTACTATTACAACAACAACTACGACTACTACTCCTACCACCAAAACTACTACTACTTCTAGTACTACGACAACCCCTACTGCTATGACAACTACTATTTCTACTATTACTACTATTACTACTAGTAATTCTACTAGTACTACTACTACTATTCCAACTACTATTATCACTACTACTTCTACAACTATTATTCCTTCTACTACTTTGACGATGACTGCTACAACTAACACTACTCGTACTGCTCCTCCTCCTCCTCCTACTACTACTATTACTGCTACTACTACTACTACTACTACAACAACAAGTACTACTGCTTCTGCTACTAGTACCACTTCTACTGCGGTGGCCACTACCACAACTGCTACTCCTGCTACTATTGCTGCTACACTACTAGTACAACAACAACAACAACTACTACTACTACTACCTTTACTACAACTACTTCTACTACTACCACTACTACTACAATAGCTACTACTACTACCACAACTACTACTACTTCTAGTACTACGATAACCCCTACTGCTACGACAACTACTATTTCTATTACTACTACTATTACTACTACTAGCACTACTACTTCTACTAGTACTATTACTACTACTAGTATTATGACTACTACTATCACTACTACTTCTACTAATACTATTCCTTCCACTACTTTGTCAATGACTACTACTACTACCACTACTCATACTGCTGCTCCTCTTACTACTACTACTACTACTACTATTGCTACTGCTACTACTACTACTATGACAACAACAACTACTACTACAACTACTGCTAGTACTACTTCTATTATGGTTGCTACTACCACAACTGCTACTACTATTGCTGCGTTGTTGTTGCTACGAAAACTACTATTTCTACTACTACTACTAGCACTACTACTGATGCTACTGCCGCTACACTACTAGCACAACAACAACAACAACAACAACTACTACTACTACAACTACTACTACTACTGCTGCTACTACAATAACCTCTACTACTACAACAACTACTACTACTAGTACTACAACTACTCCTACAACTATAATGACTACAATTGCTACTACCACTACTATTACTACTACTAATTCTACTACTACTATTGCTACTTCTACTACTGTTGCTCATGGTGCTACTACAGCTCTCGCTACTAGTACTACTATTGTTACTACTTCTACTACTACTATTACTACGACTAATATGATGATGACTACTACTACTACCACCACTACTAGTACTATTGCTGCTACTTCTGCTAGTACTACAACTACTACTACAATAAGACAACAACTACTACTGCTACTGCTACTATAATGACTACTACTATTACAACAACAACAACAACAACAACAACTACTACTACTACTACTAACAGAACTACTACTCCTGCTACTACTACTATAGTGACTACTACTACTACAACCACAACTGCTGCTAATACTACTACTGCTGCTACCACAGCTATTGCGGCTAGTATTATTCCTTCTAGTTCAGCTAATATTGCTACTGCTACGCTACTACTAGTACTAGTACTAGTACTACTACTACTAGTACTACTTTTACTACTACTGCTGCTACTGCTAATACTTCTACTGCAGCTGCAACTGCTACTTGTACAAGTACAATTACGGCTGCTACTACTGCAACTACTACTGCTGCCTCTCCTCCTGCTTTTGCTGCTACTACTGCTGTTTCTGTTGCAGAGGCAACTACTACTACTACAGCTAGAATTAATACACAATCATATTGCTACTACTATTACTACAACTACAGCTACTACTACTACTACAATTGTTGCTCCTACTGCTGCTAACAACTATTGCTACAACTACTGCTGCTACTACAACTACTGCGACTTGTACGACTTCTACTTCTGGCACTACCGCAACTACTAATACAATAACTCATACGGCATCTACTACTTCTATTACATGCACTTCTACTACTGCTGCTACAACTACAATTGCTACTTCAACTACGAGCACTACTGCGACTACTGTAACTACTACTGGTACTACTTCTAATATTACTGCAACTACTACTACTTCTGCTGCTGCTGCTACTACTACTACTACTACTACAACTGCAACTACGACTTCTACTACGGGTGCAACTACTGCTAATGCTACTACTACTAATGCGGTTACTAATACTACTACTATTACTAATGCTTCTCCGACTACTACAACTATTACTAGTACAACTACTTCTACTACTACTACTACTGTTGCTACAAAAACAACTACTACTACGGCGACTACTACTGCTACTACTACTACTACAACCACTAGTCCTACTACTACTACTACTACTACTACTACTACTATAGCTACTGTTACTCCTACTACTATGACTAATACTACTACTACCACTACTTCTACAACTACTAATAATACTACTATCACTACGACTGATGCTACTTCCGTGACTAATGCTACTACAACTACTTTTATTGCTATCGGTCCTGCTATTGTTGTTGTTGTTGCGGCTACTACCACCATTACTACTACTGCTTCACCTATTACTTCTACTACTGCTAATACGAATACTGCCACTACTGTCGCGACTGCTTCTAATATTGCCACTACTAGTCCTACTGGAACTACTTTTGCTACTGCTACTACAACTACTACAACTCCTTCTAGTTCTCCTATAACTTCTACTATAACAACTACTACTACTTTGACGTTTGCTGCTTCTACTACTGTTGTTGCTACGGCCACTACTATTGCTACTACTACTACTGTTGTTGTTGCAGCGTTTCCTAATACTAGTTCTGTTGCTACTGTAGCAACCACTACTGCTACAACTACTGCAATGACTACTACTACTACTACCACAACTGCTATTGTTCTTGTTGTTGTTGCTACTACTACTACTACTACTACTCCTACTACTACTACTACAGCTACCATGATAGCTGCCACTACTACGACTACTGCTTCTACTACAACCACTACTTGTACCACTGATACTACTTTCGCTACAACTACTACAACAATAACTACTGCTACTACTACAACTACAATAGCAACAACAAGTACCACTCCTACTACAACAACTACTGCTGTTACTACTCACACCACTTGTACTAATACTATTCCTACTGCTACTACTACTACTATTGCTACAGCTGCTTCTACTGCTAGTACTGCAACTACTACTACTACTACTAGTACTACTTCAACTGTTGCTACTACTACTACTTCTACTCCCATAATTACTACTGCTCTTGCAACTACTACTATTATTACTTCGCCAATAACAAAAGCAACAACAACAACTACTACTACTACTAGCACTACTGCTACTGCTGCTACTACTATTAGTACTATTGCTACTACGACTATTACTATTGCAATTGCTACAACTACCACTGCTACTCTAACTACTACTATAGCTCTGTTGCTACTAGTACTACTTCTGAAACTACTACAACTACTACTGCATATACTGCTGCTACTAGTACCACTGCTAGTACTACTACAACCCCTACCGCTACTAATGTTACTGCTAGTACTACTACAACCCATACCGCTACTAATGCTACTACTACTACTACTTCTACCACTACTACTACTACGACAACTACAACTTGGACTACTACTAATACTGCTACTACTACTACTTGTACCATTACTGCTACAACCACTACTACTACTACTATGACTACTACTATCACCAGGGCTATTGCCAGTACTATTGTTCTCACTACTACTACTTCTCCTCCTACTACTAGTACTTATCCTACTACTACTCCTACTACAACTCCTATTCGAACTCTGACTGCTACAACAACAACTACTGCTACTATTAATACTACAATTACAACTAACTCCTAATACTCCTACTACTACCACTACTACTAATACAATTATTATCACTACTACTACTATTACAACTATGACTATTTCTAATACTACTACAACCATTACGGCAACTCCTGCAGCTACTTCTACTCCTACTATTACTGTTACTACTACTACAACTCCTACTACTAATACTACTACTACTAGTATGACTACAACAACAACAACAACAACTACTACTAGTCCAACTGCTACAGCTACTATTGCTCCTGCTACTACTACTGTAATGATTAAATCTAGTACTACTGCTACCTCTACTACTACTAATCCAACGCCAACTCCTACTCCTACTCCTACTACTACTAGTATTACTACTAGTACCACTACTACTACCACCACTGCTACTAATCCTAATATTCCTACTCCTACTACTACAACAAAAATGATTTCTACTATTACGACGATTACTACTACTACTACCACTACTACTATTAATCCTAATATTCCTACAACTACTACAACTACTACAAGTACTCCTAACACTCCTACTACTACTACTACTACTACTACTACTACAACAACAACTAATACTACTATTACCATAACAACTACTACCACAGCTACTACTGTGCTACTGCTACTGCTACTACCACCAGCACCACTACTACTACTGTTATTGCAGCTACCACCGCTACTACAACTGCAACTACTGCTACTACTATTATGGATGCAACTACTACTATTACTTTTGCTCCTACAGCTACTACTGCTACTACTACAGCTACTAAAGCTACTAGAACTACTACTACAATCAATACTACTACTATTACTTCTATCACTAGAACTACTCCTATACTACTGCTACTGCTATATTACTACTACTGCAATAATAACTAATACTACCACTACTGCTACAACCGATACTACTAATGCTGCTACTGCTAATGCTACTATCACTCCTACTACAAGTACTACAACAACTACTACTACAACTGCTACTACTGCTAGCGCTACTACTACTTCTATTGCTACTACTAATACTACAACTGCCGCTACAACTGTTTCTACTAATACTATTACTGCTATTTCTACTACTATTGCTACTACTACTGCTACAAGTGCTACAACTTTTACTACAACTTCTACTAGTACTACCGCTACTACTTCTATTACCACAACTACTACTACAACAACAACTACTACTACAACTACTATGACTGCTACAACTACTACTACTGTTACACTACTATTATTGCTACTCCTATAACAACAATAACTACTACTACTACTAAAACAACAATAACAACCACTATAACTACTACAACTTCGACTACTACTGCTACTCCCACTACTACTACAACTACTACAACTACTACTATTGCTGCCACTGCCTCTATTAATATGGCTTCTATGTTTGCTACTATTGCTACTGCTACTGCTACAATTATTACTACGACTACCACTACTATAGCTACTATTACTTATACTACTACTACAATGAAAATAACAATAACTACTAGGGCTACTGATACTACTGCTACTACTCCTACTAGTCCTACTACTACTACTACAGCTACCGCTACTGCTACTATTACTTCTACTAGCACTACTACTGGGGCTAATACTACTACCAAAACTACCACTGCTACTATTACTCCCACACCAACTCCTAATCCTACTACTGCAACCACTACAACAACAACTACTACTACTACTAACACGACTGCAACTACTATACTGCTACACTTGGTACCTCTGTTGCTGCTCCTACTACTACCACTCCTATCTGTTCTAGTTCTACCACTACTACGGCTACAATTACTACTGCTATTGCTACTACTACTGCTACTATTACTGCTGCTCCAACTTGCCACTACTCCTACTACTACTATTACTAATACAACAACAACAACTACTACAAGTACTTCACCTCCTCCTACTACTACTACTATTACTACTACAACTACTGCTACAACTGTTACCACTGCTACTACTACTATATCTACTACTACTACTACTACTGCTACTACTACTACTTCTCCTACTACGTTTACTAATACTATCTGTACTATTGCTTATCCTACTACTACTTTTGCTTATTCCACTTCTACTGCTGCTGCTGCTACTGTTGCTAGTACTTCTACTTCAACTACTACTCCATCTACTACTACTATTTTACTACTACTACTACTACTGTAACTACTACCACTACTGCTGCTGCTGCTACTTCCACTACTGCTACTACTTCTTCGCTTGCTACCACTGCTACAACTACTATTGCTACTACTTCTACAACTTATACTACTACTACTACCACTACTACTACCACCACTACTACTATTGCTACTGCTAGCACTACCACTACTAAAACTACCACTACTACTACTACCAATACTATTTCTTCCACTATTTTTGCGACTAATACTACTACTTCCCTTACTACTACTACTTCTGCTTATTCGACTGCTATTATGCTGCTAGTACAAATACAACTATAACTACTACTATTACTAGTACTACTACTACTACTACTACAACAACAACAACTGCTACTGCTACTACTACCACTACTACTACTACAACAATTGCTGCTATTACTACTACCACTACTGCTACTCCTGTAGCTACTTCTACTCCTTCTACTATTACTACTACAACTACTATAACTAGTACTACTAATACCACTACTACTAGTACAACTACAACTACCACAACTACTACCACTAGTCCAACTGCGACAACAACTACTGCTGCTGTTGCTCCTGCTACTGTGACAATTACAACTAGTACTATTGCTACTCTACTACTACTACCCCAACGCCAACTCGTACCCCTACTACTACTATGACTACTACTACTATTACTATGACTACAACAACAACAACTACTACTACTACTACCACTACCACTAATCCTAATAGTCCTACTCCTACTACCACAACTACAATGATTTCTACTACTACTACCGCTACTAATATTAATCTTAATACTCCTATTACTACATACAACAACTACAACTACTCCTAACACTACTACTACTACTACTACTACTACTACTACTATTACTACGATTGCTACTATAACTAGTACAAATACTACTACTGTTCCTATAGCTATAACTACTAGTACTAGTGCTACTGCAAGTACTACTCCTACTCCTTTCTCTACTAATACAACTACTAATACTACTACTACTGCAACTATAGCTGCTGCATCTACCACTACTCCTACTACTACAACCACTACAACTACTAATGCTACTACTACCACTACGAGTGCTGCTGCTGCTACTGTTACTACTACTTCTTCTACTACTGCTACTGCAACTACTACTACTACTACTACTACTACTACTACTACTACTACTACTACTACAACTACAACAACTACTACTACTACTATTGCTATTATTATTACTACTGCTACTAACTCTACTACAACTTCTATAGCTACTACTACTACTATTACTAATAGTCCTACTTTTAATGCCAGTACAATTGCAACTATTACTACAACGACTACAACTTCTACTACTGTTGCTACTCCAACTACTACTGCCGTTGTTGGTACTGCTACAACTAATACTACAATTGCATGTATTACTGCTGTAGCTGCTACTTCTACTGTTGCTACCACTACTTCTACTACTTCTAATATTACTGCTACTACTACTACTACTACTACAACTATTACTACAACAACTACTACTATTACTGCTACTACTACTACAACTACTACAACTACTATGACTACTCTATTGCTACTACTATTGCTACTACTGCTACTACGACCACTACGACTACTACTACTATAACTATAACTCGTACTACTACTATTACCACTACTATTACTACTACTACTAGAACTTTTGCTACTACCACTACTACTACTACCACTACTGCTACTACAACTACTACCACTCCTACTAGTACATATACTACTATTGCTGCTACTACTACTACTTCTTCTATTACTACTCCTACTACTACTCCTACTACTATTACAACAACTACAACTACTCATACAACTACTCCTCCAACACCAATTCATACAACAACAACAACAACAACAACAACTACTACTACTACAACTACTTGAGCTCCTACTACTACTACTACTACTACTACTACTACTACTACTACTACTACTACTACTACTACTACTACTACTATTAATACTACTACTAGAACTACTACTACTACCACCACCACCACTACTACTGCTACTAGTAATGCGTCTACTATTATTACTACTACCACTGCAACTACTTCTATCGCTACTCCTACTACTTCACCTACTACTAGTACAACTATTCCAACTACTACTACTACTACAACAACAACTCCTACAACTACTCCTATAACTACTGCTACTGCTACTACTAGTACTTCTGCTAATACTACAACAACAACTACTAGTACTACTACTATTACAACTACTCCAGCTACAACTTCTATAATAACTACTATTATTAATACTGCAACAACAACAACATCTACTACTACAGCTACTACTACTAAAACTAATACAACTACTACTCCTGCTACTGCTACTATAATGACTACTACTACTACAACAACAACAACAACTACTACTACAACTACTGGTACTAGTACTACTCCTACTGCTGCTGCTTGCACTACAATAGCAACTACTACTACTACTGCTGCTTCTAATACCACTACAATTGCTACTACTACTACTACTTCTATCGCTCCTTCTAATACAACAACAACAACAACTACTGTTGCTGCGACACTCATACTACTACAACTACTACATCTACTTGTACTATTACAATAAGAACTACTTCTACTACTACTTCCATAACAACTGCTACTACTATTACTACTACCAGTTCCACAAGAACTACTACTACTATTACAACTACTAATTCTACTACTACAACTGCTACTACTACAACTGCTGCTGCTACTACTACTATTAGTACTACTACTGCTGATGCTGCTGCTACTACTGCTATTACTAATAGTACATCTACTACTATTACTACTACTAATACCACTACTACATCTACTACTATGACTCCCACTACTACTACTACTACCACTACTAGCACTACTGCTGCTGCTACTGCTACTACTACTACTACTACCACCACCACTACTAGTACTACTATTGCTACTAGTACTACTACTATTACTACTACTGCTCCACCTAGCACTACATCTACAACAACAAATTCTACTAGTTCTACTAGTATAACTACTCCTACAATTACTACTATAACTTCTCCAACAACAAGAATAACTACCACTATAATTACTTCTCCTACTTCTTTTGCCAATGCTACTTCTAGTACTACTACGGTTGGCACTACTACTACAACTACTACTGCTATTACTACCACTACAACTTATACTGCAACTACAACAACTACTACTACAACAACAACAATACTACTACTACTACTACACCACTACTACTACTATCGCTACTACTAGTACAATTGCTAGTACTACTGTTGCTACTACTACTACGACGACTACTACTACTACGACAACTACAACTTCCACTACTACTATTACCACTACTAGTATCATTACTACTACTTCTGCTACCTCTATTGCTACTCCTACTACAACTACTAACACTACTACTAGTACTCCTACTATTACCTCTGCTACTATTATTACTACAAATGTTGTTATTACTTTTGCTACTCCTGCTGCTCCCCTTACAACTTCTACAACTACTCCTACTACTATTGCTAATGCTACCGCTACAACTACTTCTAATGCTACTACTACTACTACTACTACTTCAACAAATACTAATACTACTGCTGCTGCTTCTACGACACCCACTACTACTAGTGATAGTACACTACTAACACTACCACTACTATTACTACTACTACCACTACTTCTTCGGCTATAGTTATTACTACTACAATTGCTAATACAACTACAACTCCCACTGCAACTACTACAATCACTACTACTAGTATTACTACTACTGCTGCTACACTACTACTACAAACTCCTACTACTACAACTACTACTATTACTACTACTGCTGCTGCTGCTGCTGCTACTACTACTGCTACTACAATAACTACTGCTGTTAGTACAACTACTTCTATGACTACTACTACTACTTCTATGGCTATTACCACTACTACTTCAAGTAGCACTCGTACTCCTATTCCTACCACTACTACTAGTACTACTCCTGCTCCAACTTCTACTATAACTACTACAACTGTTAGGACTCCTATAACTACTGCTACTACTTCTGGTACTACTGCTACTACTTCTTCTACTACTATTGCAACAACTTTTGCCACTACTACTAGTAGTACTACTGCTACTAGTACTACCATAACTACTACTACTACTACTACTACTATGACTACTATAGCAACAACTAGTGCTACTACTCCCACTAGGGCAACTACTAGTGCCACTATTGAAACTACTACTAGAACAACTACTGCTACTACTACTACACCTACTGCTATTACTATTAATAGTACTACTGCTGCTACTACTACTACTACTATGACTACCAATACTACTACCCCTGCTACTAATACTACTATGATGACTACTACCGCTGCTACTATAACAACTACTTCTACTCCTAATAATACTATTAGTACTACTACAACTTGTACTACTACTATTGCTACTACTATTGCTGCAAATACTACTACTGTTATTGTTGTTGCTATTACTCCCATTACTGCTACTAAGACTACTGCTACTACTACTACAACTTGAAATACTACAATTACTATTGTTACTATTACATCAACTATTACATCTATTACCACTAAGTCAACTATTACAACTATTACTACTCTTACTACTACTACTGCTACTACTACTCTATAACAACTACTAATCCTCCCACCACAACTATAGTTACTACTATTACTACTATTGCTCCTATTACTACTACAACTATTGCTATTACTACTACAACTACTACTACAACTCCTACTATTTCTACTATTACTACTATTACTGCTAGTACTACAACTACTACTCCTACTATTACTAAAACTAGAACTACTACTACTACTACTTCTACCACTACTGCTACTACTACTCCTACTACAACCACAACTTCTATTATAACTTTTATTACTACTACTTCTACTACTACAATTTCTACTACAAATACAACAACTATTGTTGCTGCGGCTTCCACTACTACTACAGCTGCATCGGTTGCTACTACTACTACCACAACTGCTACAACAACTACTACTACTATTGCTACAACTAGTACTATAACTACTACTGCTACCTCAACTACTACTACTACTACTATTACCGACACTACTATTATTGCTTCTACCATCTGCTCCTGCTCTTAGAACAGCTACTACTACAGCTGCTATTACTAATACTGCTACTACTACTAATTGTACTACTACTACAAGTACTACTCCTACTACTATTGCTAATAGTACCGCTACAACTACTTCTAATGCTACTACTACTGCTGCTACTACTACTACTTCAACAAATACTAATACTACTATTGATGCTGCTACTACACCCACTACTACTAGTGCTAGTACACTACTAACACTACTACTACTATTACTACTACTACTACTACTTCTTCGGCTACAGTTACTACTACTACTATTGCTAATACAACTACAACTCCCACTGCAACTACTACAATGACTACTACTCCTATTACTACTATTGATGCTACTACTGCTGCTACTATCGCTGCCACGCTATTACTTCAAACTCGTACCACTACAACTACTACTATTACTACTAGTACTACTGCTGCTGCTGCTACTACTACTGCTACTACAACCACTACTGCTTCTATGACTACTACTACTACTACTTCTGCTGCTACTACAACTACTACTTCTACGGCTACTACAACTACTATTCGAAGTAGCACTCGTACTCCTATTCCTACCACTACTACTAGTACTACTCCTGCTCCAACTTCTACTATGACTACTACAAACATCTACTACTACAACTGCTAGGACTCCTACAACTACTGCTACTACTTCTTCTACTACTACTGCTACAACTTTTGCCACTACTACTACTAGTACAGCTGTTACTAGTACTACCATAACTACTACTAATACTACTATGACTACTATAGCAACAACTAGTGCTACTACTGCCACTATGGCAACTACGAGTGCTACTACTGAAACTACTACTAGAATAACTACTGCTACTACTACTACTATGACTACTAGTACTACTGCCCCTGCTACTAATAATACTATGATGATTACTACCGCTGCTACTATAGCAACTACTTCTACCACTACTACTATTGCTTCAAACACTACTACTGCTACTGTTGTTGCTACTACTCCCATTACTACTACTACGACTACTACTACTACTACTACTACTTGAAGTACTGCAATTACTACTATTACTACTACATCAACTATTGCATCTATTACCACTTCATCAACTATTACAACTATTACTACTCTTACTACAACTACTGCTACTGCTACTACTATAACAACTACTAATCCTCCTACCACAACTATTGTTACTACTATTATTACTACTTCTCCTATTACTACTACAACTACAACTATTACTACTACTAGGGCAATAACTCCTACTATCAATACTATTACTATGATTACTCCTAGTACTACCACCTGCTGCTACTGCTACTACACCCACTACTACTAGTTCTAGTACACTACAAACACTACAACTGCTATTACTACTACTACTACTTCCTCGGTTACAGTTACTACTACTACTATTGCTAATACAACTACAACTCCCACTGCAACTACTATAATGACTACTACTACTATTACTACTGTTGCTGCTACTACTGCTGCTACACTACTACTACAAACTTGTAGCACTACGACTACTACTACTACTACTACTACTACTACTGTTGCTGCTACTATTGCTGCTACACTACTACTACAAACTTGTAGCACTACGACTACTACTATTACTACTACTACTGCTACTACTACTACAACTACTACTGCTGCTACCACTACTGCTTCTATGACTACTACTACTACTACTTCTGCTCCTACTATGACTAGTACTTCTATGGCTGCTAAAACTACTACACCAAGTAGCACTAGTACTCCTATTCCTACCACTACTACTAGTACTACTCCTATTCCAACTTCTATTATGACTACTATAACATCTACTACTACAACTGCTAGGACTCCTACAACTACTGCTACTACTTATGGTACTACTGCTACTACTTCTTCTACTACTACTGCTACAACTTTTGCCACTACTACTACTAGTACTACTGCTACTAGTACTACCATAACTACTACTACTACTATTATGACTACTATAGCAACAACTAGTGCTACTACAGCCACTATGGCAGTACTAGTGCCACTACTGAAACTAGTATAACTTGTACTACTACTTCCACTACTGCTATTGCTGCAAATACTACTACTGCTATTGTTGTTACTACTACTCCCATTACTGCTACTACGACTACTACTACAACTACTACTACTTGAAATACTGCAATTACTACTATAACTACTACATAAACTACTGCATCTATTACCACTACGTCAACTATTACAACTATTACTACTCTTACTACTACTGCTGTTACTACTACTACTATAACAACTACTAATCCTCCTACCACAACTATTGTTACTAGTAGTAGTGGTGGTGGTGGTGGTGGTGGTGGTGGTGGTAGTAGCAGCAGTAGTAGTTCTAGAAGTGGTTGTAGCAACAATAGTAGTTGTAGTAGTCATAGTAGCACTAGTAGTAGTAGTAGTGGTGGTGGTGGTGGTGGTAGTAGCAACAGTAGTAGTAGTTGTAGTAGTCGTCGAAGTAATAGTGGTAGTTGTGGTAGTAGGGTGAATAGTAGTAGTAGTAATAGAATAGTAGTACTAATAGTAATAGTAGTAGCAGTAACAATAATAGTAGTAGTAGAAATACTTATAGTAGTAGCAGTGGGAGTAGTATTAGTAGTAGTATACATAGTAGCAGTAGTGCTAATAGTAGTAATAGTAGTAGTAGTAGTAGAAGTAGTACTAGTAGCAGTGTAAGTAGTCGCAGTAGTGCTAGTCGTAATAGTAGTATAAGTAGCAGTAGAAGTTGTAGTAGTAGCAGTAGTAGTAGTCATAGCAGTTGAAGTAGTAGGAGTAGTATTAGTAGTAGCAACAATAATAGTAGTAGTTGCACTACTGGTAGTAGTGGAAGTTGTAGCAGTAGTAGTACTAGTAGTAGCGGTAGAACTAGTAGTAGAAGTAGTAGTAGTAATACCCGTAGTGATAATATTTGTAATAGTAGTAGCAGTAGCAGCAATAGTTGTTGCAGTAGTAGCTACAGTGTTAGTAGCAAAAGTAGTAGCAGTAGTAGTAGCAGTAGCAGTAGTTGTAGTAGCAATAGTAGCAATAGTAGCAATAGTACTGGTAGTAGATGCAGTAGTAGTAGTAGTAGTAGTAGTAGTAGAAATAGCAATAGCAGTAGCAGTAGCAATAGTGGTAGTAGTAGTACTAGTAGTAGTTGTAGTAGTGGAAGTACTAATAGTATTAGCATTGGAAGCAAAGTAGTAGTGGTTGTAGTATTAGCAGAAGTAGTAGCAGTCATATAAGTTATTGTAGTAGAAGTAGTAGAAGTAGTAGTAGTAGTAGTACAAGCTATAGTAATAGTTGTAGTAGCAACAGTGGTCGCAGTAGTAGTATTAGTAGTAGAAGTAATAGGTGTATTTGTAGTGGCAGTAGTAGCAGCAAAAGTAGTAGTAGTAGTAGTTGTTGTTGTAGTAGTAGTTATAGTAACAGCAGCAATTATAGTAGTAATAGCGGTAGTAGTTGTAGTAGAAGTAGCAGTAGTAGTAGTCGCTGTAGTAATAGTAGCAGTACTAGTAGCATTTGTATTAGTAGCAGTAGTAGTAGCTACAGCAGTAGTAGCAGTAGCAACCGTAGTAGTAGTAGTAGCAGCAGCCGTAGTAGCAGTAGTAGCAGTAGCCGTAGTAGCAGTCATAGCAGCTATAGTAGCAGTAGTAGTAGCACTAGTGGTAGTAGTGGCATATGTAGTAGTAATAGTAGTAGTAGTAGTAGTAGTAGTAGTAGTAGTAGCAATAACAACAACAACTATATTAGTTGTCATAGTAGTGCTAGTAGCAGTAGTAGTAGCGATTGTTGTAGTAGTAACAGAAGCAGTAGTCGTAGGAGAAGTAGTAGCAGTAGTAGTAGTGGTAGCTATAGCAATTGTAGCAGAGGCAGTAGTGGTAGGTGTAGTAATTTTAGTGGTAGTAGTTGTTGTAGTGGTAGGATTAGCTCTAGTAGTAGTTATAGTAGTAGTAGTAGTGGAAGTGGTAGTAATAGTAATAGTATAGTAGTAGTAGAAGCAGTAGCAGTAGTAGTAGTAGTAGTAGCAACAGTAGCAGTAGAAGTAGTAATAATAGTAGCGATAGTAGTATTAGTGGTACTACTCGCAGTAGTAATAATAGTAGTAATAGTAGTAGTAGTAGTAGTAGTAGTAGTAGTAGTTAGAGCAGCAGTAGCATTAGTAGTAGAAGTAGTAGTAGCTGTCATAGCAGTAGCAATAGTAGTAGTATTATTAGAAGTCACAGCAGGACAGTAGTAGCAGTAGTAGTACTAGTTATTGTTATTGTTGTTGTTAAGGAGTACTAGTAGAATTAGTAGTAGCACTTGTGGTAGTAGGAGAAGTAGTGGTAGTTGTTATTGTAGTAGATGTAGTAGTAGTGGTGGTGGTAGTAGTAGTAGTGGAAGTAGCAGTTGTTGTAACAGTAGCAAAAGTAGTTATAGTAATAGTAGTAATAGCAGTTGTAGTAATAGGTGTAGTAGAAGTAGAAGTAGTAGTAGTAGAAATAGTAGTAATAATAAGAGTAGGAGTAGGAATAGTAGTGGTAATAATAATATTACTAGTAGTAGTTGTTGTTATACCTGTAGTAGTAATAGTAGTAGTAGTACAAGTAGTAGCAGTTGTAGTAATAGTAGTCGTAGTAGCAGTAGTAGTTGTTGTAATAGTATAATAATAGTAGCAGTAAAAGTGGTAGTAGTAGCAGTAGTAATTGTAGTAGTAGTAGCAGTAGTAGCTGCAGTTGCAGCAGCAGAAGTAGCAATAATAGCAATAGCAGTAGTAGAATTAATAGTAAGAGTATTAGGTGTGGTAGCAGTTATAGCAGTACTAGCAGTAGCAGTAGTAGCAGTTGAAGAAGTAGCAGTAGTTCTTGAAGTGGCAGCAATAGCAGCAATGCTAGCAATAGTTGTAGTAGTGGCGGTGGTAGTGGTACAAGTATCATAAGTAGTTGTAGTACTAGCAAAAGTAGCAGTTGCAATAGTAGCAGTAGTAGTGCTAGTAGTAATAGGAGTAGTGGTAACAATTGTAGTTGTAGTAGTAATAGTATTAGCAGTAGTAGTAGTAGTAGTATTAGTAGTGGTTGTAGTAGTATTATTAGTCATAATAGTAGCAAAACTAGCAGAAGTGATTGTAGTAGTAGTAGCAATAGCAGCAGTAGTTCTAATAATTATAGTTATTGCAGTAGTAGCAGTATCAGAAGCATTAGTATTAAATGTAGTAGTAGTAGTAGTAGTAGAAGCTGTAGTAGTAGTGGTAGTAGTTGTAGGTGCAACAATAGCGGTAGTAGCAGTAGTAGTTGTAGAACTACCAGTAGTAGTAGTAGCAATAGTAGTAGTAGGAGGAGTAGTAGTTGTAGAACAAGTAGTAGTAGTAGCAATAGTAGTATTAGTATTAGTAGTAGCAGTAGTAGTAATAGTATTAGCAGGAGTTGTAGTAGAAGTAGCAATAGAAGTAGCAGTAAACTTAATAGTAGCAGTAGCCGTAATAGTAGTTGCAGTAGTGTTAGAAGCAGCCGCAATAGGAGTATTAGTTGTATTATGAAGGAGTAGTAGTTGTAGCAGTAATAATAGTAGCTGCAGTTTTAGTAATAGTAGCACAAGAAACAACAATAGCAGTCGTAGTTATAGTAGCAGTAGTTGTAGTAGCAATAATAGTAGTATTAGTAATAGTAATACTACTAGTAGTAGTAGTTGCAGTAGTAGCAGCAGCAGGGGCAATAGTAGCAGCCATAGCAGTTGTAGTAGTTGTAGTAGTAGTATAAGCAGAAGCAGTAGTAGAGTAGTAGTAGTAGTAGCAGCAGCAGTAGTAGTAATAGTAGCAGTAGCAGTAGTAGCAGTTGTAATAGTTGTAGTCAGTAGTAGTAGTAGTCGGAGTAGTTGTAGTAGAAGTAGCAATAGTAGTACTAGGGGCAATCCTAGCACCATTAGTTGTAATAGTGGTAGCAATTATAGTAGTAGCAGCAACAACGACCTTAGTAGTAGTAGTAATAGTTGTAATAGTAGCAATAGTTGTAGCTTTAATAGAAGTAGTTGTAGTAGTAGCAACAGTAGTAGTATTAGTAGTAGTAGTAGTAGCCGAGGTAGTAATAGTAGTAATAGGAGCAGCAATAGTAGTAGGAGGAGGAGGAGGAGGAGTAGTAGTAGTAGCAGTAGTTGTTGTAGTAGTAGTGGAATAGTAGCGGCACTTGTAGCTGAAGTAGTAGTCGCAATAGCAGTCGTAGCAGTAGTAATAGAAGTAATATTAGCATCACTAGTAGTAGCAATAATATCAGAAGTAGTAGTAGTGGTAATAGTAGTAGCAACAACAGTAATAGTAGTAGTACTAGTAGAAGTATAAGTTGTAGTAGTAGTAGTAGTAATAATAATAATAGTAGTAATCGTCATAGTAGTAGTAATAATAGTAGTAGTAGTAGTGATAGTTATAGGACATTAGCAACAATAGTAGCAGTTATAGTACTAGTTGGAGTAGTAGTAGGAATTGTAGCAGTAGTAGTAGAAGTAACTAGAGTTTCAGCAGCAGCAGTAGCAGTAGGAGCAGCAGCAGTAGTAGTAGTAGTCGGAGTAGTAGTTGTAGCAGTAGTAGTAGTAGTACCTGCAGTAGCAGTAGCAGCAGTAGTAGCTGTAGTACTACTAGTAGTAGTGGTTGCAACAGTAGCAATAGTATACTTGTAGAAGTAGTAGTAGTAGTAGTTGTTGTAGCTAAAGTAGTGGTAATATGAGAAGTGGTCGTAATGGCTGCAGTACTAGTAGCAGTAGCAGTAGTTGTAGTAATAGTAGAAGTATTAGTAGCAATAGTAGTTGAAGTAGTAGTAGTAGCAATAGCAATAGTAGTCATAGTTGTAGTCTTTGTCATAGTAGTAGTAGCTTGAAAAGTAGTATTGGGAGAAATAGTAGCAGTAGGACTAGTAGTAGTGGTAGTAGTAGTAGCGGTTGTAGCGAAAGTAGCAGTTGTAGTAATAGTAGTAGTAGTAGGAGTAGCAGGAGTAGTTGCAGTAGCAGTAGTAGTGGTAATAGAACTAGTAGTGCAGAAGTAGCAGTCGTAGTGGCTGTAGTCGCACTTGCGGTAGTAGTTGTAGTTGTTGTAGTAGTACTAGTAGTTGTAGTAGTTGTAGTTTAAGTAGCAGTAGTCATTGTAGTAGTAGTAATAGGAGGAGGAGGAGTAGTAGTAGTAGGAGTGGTGGTCGTAGCAGTGGTAGAAGTAATAGTAGCAGTAGTAGAAGAAGGTTTTGTAGTAGTGGTAGCAAGGGGAGGAGGAGGAGGAGGATGAGGAATAGCACTAGTAGTAGTCATTGTTGGTGTAGCAAAAGTAGTAGTACTAATAGAAGTATTAGTAGCGGTACTTGTAGTCGTGGTAGCAGTAGTTGTTGCTGTAGTAGTTGTATTAGTACTAGTAGTAGCAGTTATAGTAGTCGTGGTAGCAGTAGTAGTAGTAGTTGTTGTAGAAGCAGTAGTAGCCGTAGCAGTAGTAGTTGTAGTAGTAGAAGTAGGGGAAGTAGTAGTAATAGTTGTAGTTGCAGTAGTAGTAGTAGCAACGATTGTAGTAGTTTGAGTAGTAGTATTAACAGTAACAGAAGTAGTAGTTGCAGTAGCAGTAGTAATTGCAGTCGTTCTAGCGGTATTAATTATAGTAATTGTAGCAGCAGCAGTAATAGTAGTAGTAGCAGTTGAAATAGCCATAGTAGTAGCAGCAGCCGCAGTAGTTATAGTTGTAGTACTAGTATTAGTTGTAGTAGTAACGACAATAGTAGTAGCAGTATTAGTAGCAGTAGCAGTAGTAGTTGCAGCAGTACAAGCAGTAGCAGCCATAGTAGTAGTTGGAGTAGCGGCTATAGTAGTAGTAGTTGGAGTAGTAATAGTTGCAGTAGCAATAGTTTTAGTAGTAACATTAGTGGTAGTCAGAGTAGAAGTAGCATCAGCAGCAAAAGTAGTAGAAGAAGAAGAAGAAGAAGTAGTAGTAGTAGTAGTAATAGTAATTATTTTCGCAGTAGTAGCAGCACTACCAGTCATAGTAGTGGTAGTAAGTGCCGCAGTAGCAGCCGTAGTTGCAGTATTAGCAGTAATAGCAGTAGTAACTGCAGTAGTAATAGTAGTAGTAGTAGCAGCAGCAATAGTAGTAGCAGTAGTAGTGGTGGTGGTGGTAGTAGTAGTAATAGCAGCAACCGTAGGAGTAGTAGTAGTAGTAGAAGCAGCATTAGTAGTTGTAGCACGAGCAGTGGCAGCAGCAGCAGCAGCAGCAGTAGTGGTGGTGGTGGTGGTGGTGGAAGTAGCAGAAGTTGTAGTAGCACTACTGGTAGTAGTAGAGGTAGTAGTAGTTGTTATTGTAGGAGAAGTTGTAGTAGTAATAGTAGTAGCAGTAGTTGTAATAATAGTAGTAGTAGTGGAAGTAGCAGTAGCAGTAATAGAAGTAGTAGTAATAGTAGTGGTAGTAGTTGTTGTAATAGTAGTAGTTGAAGCAGCAGTGGTAGTAGTAGTAATACCAGTAGAAGTAGTATTAGTAGTAATAGTAATTGTAATAGTAATAATATAAGTTGTAGAAGTAGTAGTCGTAGCAATTGTAGAAATAGTAGTAGTTGTAATAGTAGTAGTTGTACTAGTAGTAGTAGTTTTAGTAATACTAGTAGTAGTAGTAGCAGTAGTAGTAATAGCAGTAGTAATATTAGTAGTAGTAATAGTAGTAGCAGTAGTAGAAGTATTTGTAGTAGCAGTAGCAGTAGTAGTTGTAGCAGCAGCAGCGGTAGTAGTGGTAGTAGTAGTATTCACTATAGTAGTAGTCGTAGTAGCAACAATAGTTGTAGTAGTAGTAGTAGTCGCGATAGTAGTTAGTAGTAGTAGCAGCAGCAGTAGTAGTAGTAATTGTAGTAATAGTGGTAGTTGTGGTAGTAGTATCAAAAGTAGTTATAGTAGTAGCAGGAGTAGTGCTAGTAGTAATCAAAGTAGTGGGAGAAATTGTAGTTGCAGCAGTAGTGGCATTAGTAGTCATAGCAACAATAGTAGTAATAATAGTCACACTAGAAGTAAAAGTAATACTAGCATTAGCAGTAGTAACAGTAGCAATTGCAGTCGCATAAGTAGTAGTTGTCATACTCCTAGTGGTAGTTATAGAAGTAGTAGTAGTATTAGTACCCGCAGTAGTAGTACTAGTAGCAGTAGTTCAAGAAGCAGTAGCAGCATTAGTAGTAGTAGGAGTAGTACTAGTAGTAGTAGAAGTAATAGTAGCAATAGTAATAGTAGTAGTAGTAGCAGCAGTGGTAGTAGTAGCAAAAGTACTAGCCATAGTTGGAGTCATAGTAGTAGCAATAGGACTAGCAATAGTAGTAGCAACAGCAGCTATTATACTAGAAGTAGTAGTACTAATACTAGTAGCAGCCACAGTAGTTGTAGTAACAACAATAGTAGTAGTAGCAGTGGTGGTAGTAGTAGTAGTAGTGGTAGTAGTAGTGGTGGTGGTAGTAGTGGTGGTAATAGTACTAGTAGTAGTAGTAGTAGTATTATTAGTAGTAGTAGTATTAGTAGTAGTAGTAGTAGTAGTAGTAATAGTAGTAGTAGTAGTCGTAGTAGTAGTAGCAGCAGTAGCGGCTATCGTATCAGTAGTAGTAGTAGCTGTAGCCGTCGTATCAGCAGTAGTAGTAGTAGCAGTCCTTCCTGTAGTAGCAATAGTAGTAGTAGCAATGGTAGAAGAAATAGTAGAAGTAGTAGTAGCAGTTGTAGCAATAGTAGTAGTAGTATTAGTAGCAAGAGAAGTAGCAGTAGTAGCAGTAGCAGTAGTAGCACAACTATAGTAGTATGAGAGGTAGCTGGAGTGGCCATAGTAGTAGTAGTAGCAGTATTAACAGTAGCAGCAGCAATAGTAGTAGTAGTAGCAGCAGCAGCAGCAGCAGCAGTAGAAGTAGCAGCCGTAGTTGGAGTCGTAGTAGTAGCAATAGGACTAGTAGTAGTAGCAGCAACAACAACTATGTACTAGAAGTAGTGGTAGTAGTACTAGCAATAGCTGCAGTAGTTGTAGTAACAACAATATAGTAGTTGTTCGTAGTAACAACAATAGTAGTGGTAGCAGTGATGGTAGTAGTAGTAGTAGTGGTAGTAGTAGTGGTAGTAGTAGTACTAGTAGTTGTAGTTGTAGTTGTTGTTGTTGTAGTAGTAGTAGTAGTAGTCGTAGTAGTGGTAGTGGTAGTAGTAGTAGTTGTGGTGGTGGTGGTGGTCATAGTAGTAGCAGAAGCAGTAGCCGTTGTATCAGTAGTAGTAGTAGTAGTAGTAGCAGCAACCATTGTATCAGAAGTAGTAGTAGTAGCAGCAGCAGCCGTCGTATCAGTAGTAGTAGTAGTAGTAGCAGCAGCAGCAGTCGTATCAGTAGTAGTAGTCGTAGTAGCAGCAGCAGCCGTCGTATCAGAAGTAGTAATAGTAGCAGCAGCAGCAGCCGTCGTATTAGTAGTAGTAGTAGTAGCGGTCTTTCCTGTAGTAGCAATAGTAGTAGTAGCAGTGGTAGAAGAAATAGTAGAAGCAGTAGTAGTAGTAGTAGTAGTAGTAGTAGTAGCAGGAGAAGTAGTAGTAGTAGTAGTAGTAGTAGTAGCACAACTATAGTAGTATGAGAAGTAGTTAGAGTGGTCGTAGTACTAGTAGTAGTAATAGCAGTAGTGGCAGTAGTAGTAGTAGTTGTGGTAGTAGTAGTTGTAGCAGTAGTAGCAGTTGTAGTAGCAGTAGTAATAGTAGTAGTAGTCGTAGTAGTAGCAGAAGTAGTCGAAGTAGTAGTAGTAGTGGTAGTTGTAGTAGTGGTGGTAGTAGTAGCAGTAGCAGAAGTAGTCGAAGTAGTAGTAGTAGTAGTCGTATTAGTAGTTTCGGCAAGGGTGGTAGTAGTAGTAGTAGTATTAGTAGTAGCAACAATAGTAGTAGTAGAAGCAGTAGTAGTAGCAGAACTAGTAGTACCACTAGTGGTAGTATGAGAAATAGTAGAACTTTTTATTGTTGGAGAAGTTGCAGTAGTAGGAGTTGTAGAAATAGTAGCAACAATAGTAGGAGTAGCAGTAGAGGTAATAGTAGTAGGACTATTAGTAGTAGCAGTACCAGTAGAAGTGGTAGCAAAAGTAGTAATAGTAGTAGTTAAAGTAGAAGCGGTAGTAGCAGTAATAAAAGTTAGAGAAATAATAGTGGTAGTAATAGTAGTAGAAGAAGTAATAGTAGTAGCAGTAGTAGTAATAATAGTTGTACGACTAGTAGTAATAGTTGTACTAATAGTAGTAGTAATAGTAGTTGTCATAGTAGTCATAGCAAAAGTAGCAACAATAGGAGCAGTAGAATTAATTGTAGCAGCAGTAGCACTTGTAGTGGCAACAGCCGCAGCAGCAGTAGCACTAGAGTAGTAGTAGTAATAGTAGTAATAATAAGAGTACTAGTTGTCATAGCAGTTTTAGCAGTAGTAGCAGTATTCACTGTAGTAGTTGTAGCAATAGCAGCAGTAGGAGCAATAGTAGCAATAGTAGCAATAGTTGTAGTAGTAGTGGCTCTAGTAGTCATAGCAGTAGTAAAAGCAATAGTGGAAGCATTTGTAACAGCAATAGTATCAGTAGTAGCTGTAGTAGCAGCAGCAATAGTAGTATTAGTAGTAGTAGTAACAGCAGCAGTGGTAAGTAGTAACAGTTGTTATTATAATAGTAGCAGTAGTAGTAGCAGCAGTGGCAGTTGTAGTAGTAGCAGCAGTAGTAGTAGCAGCAGCAGTAGTAGTAGTAGTAGCAGTAGCAGTAATTGTAGTAGAAGTAGTTGTTGTATTAATAGTAGGATTACCAATACTACTAATAGCAACAATAGTAGTAGTAGTCAGTAGTATTAGTGGTAGTAGTAGTAAAAGTAGTCATAGTAGTAGTAGTAGTAGTAGTGGTAGTAATAGTAATAGTAGCAGTATTATTAGCAGTAGTAGTAATAGCCGCAGCAGCAGCAGCAGCAACAGCAGCAGTAGTAGTAGTAGTTGTAGTAACAGCAATAGTAATAGTAGTAGTAGTTGCAGTAGTTGGAGTAGTAGTAGCAGTAGTAGTTGTAGTTGTAGTGGAAGTAGCAGCCGCACTTGTAGCCGTAGTGGAGCTCGCAGCAGCAGTCGTAGCAGTAGTAGTAGCAATAATTGTTGCAGCATTAGTAATAGTAGCAGTAGCAGCACCAGCATTTGCGGCAGCAGCAGCAACAGCAGTACGAGTAGTTATAGGAATAGTAGTAATAGTAGTAGTAGTAGTAGAAATAATAGTAGTAGTTTTAATAATTTTAGTATTACTATTGGTAATAGTAGTTGTTGTGATAGGTATATTAGTAGTAGTAGCAGCAGAAGTAGTTGCAGTAGTAGTAACAGTTATAGTAGTACTAGTAATAGCAGCAGCAGAAACAGTAGCAGTAGTAGTAGCAGTAGAAGAAGTAACATTAAAAGTAGTGGTAGTAGTAGTACTACTGCTACCACTGCTGCTGCAACTACTATTATGGCTACGAGTGCTGCTACTTCAACCACTACCACAACTACTATTGCTGCTACTACTACTACTATAACTACAACTCCTATTGCTTCTACCACTACTACGCAATTACTAGTACTACTGCTGTCGATACTACTACTGATGTTACTGCAACTACTGTTTCTTCTACTACTACTACTACAACAACAATAACTACTGCTGTAGCTACTACTGCTGCTACTACTTCTGTTACTACTACAACTGTTGCTACTACTGGTACAACTACTATTACTATTAAATATATTACTACTTTTGCTATTACTGCTACTGCCACTACTGCAACAATAACAACAAGTACTACTACTACTTCTACTACTGCTACTACTACTACTAATGCCACAACTGCTATTGTTGCAACTACTGCTGCTACTACTACTACTGTTGTTGCTACTGCTATTGCTATTATAGTAGTTGCAACTACAACTACTACTATTATTACTCCTACTACTACTAGTACTATTACTAATATTACTACTACTACCACTTCCACAAATACTTCTACTACAGCTACTACTGCTACTACTACTATTCCTACTGTTACTACTACTACTCGTACTAATACTACTACCCCAAACACTCCTACAACTACTACTATTGCAATAACTGCTACTGCTACTACAACAATAACAACAACTACTACTACTACTACTACTACTACTAATACTACTCCTTCCACTACAGCTACTACTACTACTACTATGAATACTACTACTACAACAACTACTACTACTGCAACTCCTACTACCACTGTTGCTGCTACTACTATTACTACCACTTCTATCAGTACTACTATTCGTACTCCTACTCCTATTACTGCTACTTCTAATACTCATCCAACTACTACTACTACTGCCACTACGACACCTACTCCAACTCCCACTACTAGCTCCTATGCCAACTCCTCCTCCAACGACAGCTGCTATTACTACAACTACTACTACTACTACAACAATAACAACAACTACTACTACTAGTACAACAACTACTACTTCTACTACCACTCCGATAGCAACTATTACTACTAATACTATTGTTACTACTACCCCGACTTCTACAAGTACTACGACTACTCTTACAACTTCTACTACTACTATTACTACTGCTACAGTTATTGCTGATGTTGCTCCTACTACTACTACAACTACTATCTCTATTACTACTATTACTACTTCTACTACTACTACAACTATTACTACTACTTCTACTACTAGTGCTACTACTTGTGCTATAACTACTAATCCTACTATATGTACTACTACTACTAACACTAACCCTACTACTGCTACTACTCTCGCTACTACTACTGCTAATACTACTATTACTACTACCCCGACTTCTACTCCTACTACGACTACTACTTCGACCTCTACTACTACTCCTACTACTACTACAATTGTTGCTTCTACTGCTGCTCCTCCTCCTACTACTACTACTTCTACTACTACTACAACTACTACTACTACTTCTACTACTAGTGCAATTGCTATAACTACTAATCCTACTACATGTACTACTACTACTAACACTAACCCTACTACTGCTACTACTCTCGCTACTACTACTGCTAATACTACTATTACTACTACCCCGACTTCTACTCCTACTACGACTACTACTTCGACCTCTACTACTACTACTACTACTACTACAATTGTTGCTTCTACTGCTGCTCCTCCTCCTCCTACTACTACTTCTTCTACTACTACTACTACTACTACAACCACAACTACTGAGACTACTACTATTGCTAGTACTGCTACTACCACTACTGCTACTGCTGCTGCTGCTACTACTGCTACTACTACTACTACTACTAATGTTGCTACTGCTCCTCCTCCTCCTCCTACTACTACTACAAATATTAACCCTACTCCTACTACTACAACTACAATAACTACTACAACTATGACTTCTATTATTTCTAATACTACTACTACTACTACTTGTACTACTATGTCTACTACTATTTCATCTCCTACTCCTACTACTGCTACTACTACTACTCCTACTACTACTCCTACTACTACTACTACGATTACAACTATTCTTGCTCCTCCAACTCCTACTACTACTGCAACTACTAGTACTGCGACTATCACTACAACAACTACAACTCCTACTGCTACTCCTACCGCAACTCCTACTACAACAACTACTACAACTACTACCACTACAACTACTACTAATATTACTACTACTACTGCTACTACTACTCCCATTGCTACTACTACAAGAACAACTACTACTATGACTACTACAATTACTACTGTTGCTACTACTACTACTATTATTACTACTACTACTACGTCTCCTACTGTTCCAACTAACACTGCAGCTGCTGCTGCTACTACTACTCTTACACCTGTTGCGACTACTACGACTACTGCGACAACTACTATTTGTACTACTCCAACTCCTACTCCTACTGCAACTACTACTACTGCTGCTACCACTATTGCAACAACTTCAACTCCCACTGCTACTCCTACTGCTGCTACAACTACTAGTAATGTTGCTACCACTTCTCCAGCAACTACAACTCCTCCTACAACTCGAAATACAACTCCTAATACTACAACTACTATAACAACTACTACTATTAGTACTACTACTAACACTACTACTACTATACTATTACTACTACTGCTGCTACTACTACTCCTACTGCTGGTACTATAAAAACAACAACTACTACGACTACTGCTATTCTTACAACTACTACTACTACAACTCTGACAACAACTACTACTACGTCAGCTACTATTCCAACTCCTGCTCCTGCTACTACTACTCCTCCTCCTCCTACTACTACTACTTTGACTACTGTTATTCCTACTCCAACTCCAACTCTGACAACTGCTACAACTACTACTTGTGCTGCTACCACTTCTCCAACAACTACAACTCCGACTACTACTATTACTGTTACTACTATTACTACAATTACTACTGCTACTGCTACTGCTACAACAACAACAACTACTACTACTCCTACTACTGCAACTACTACTGCTACTCCAACTCCTATTGCTACTACTCGCAGCCCCTACTACTGTGGTACTACTGCAACTAATACTAACACTTCTACTACTACAATGACTACTACTACAACAACCACTACTACTGCTCCTATTCCTACTCCTACTCCTACTACTGCTACCACTTCTAGTCCTACTACTACTACTACTACTCCTCCTCCTATTACAAGTACTACTAACACCCATAAAACTTATAGGACTTCCTATTAATTTTGACACTCCTACAACTTCTTTGACTACAACTCCAGCTACTCCTAGAACTAGTACGACTCTTACCACCACCACTACTACTACAACTACTCATACTAGCACTACTACTCCAAACACTCCTCCTACTACTACTATTACAATGATTATTATTGTTGTTGCTGCTACTACTACTACTACCACTTCTACTACTTCTCCTGCTACTACTACTACTACTACTACTGCTACAACAACTACTCTTTCTACTACTACTACTATTCTGACTACTACACAACAACTACAACTACTATTGCTAGAACAACTACTACTACAACTACTATAATTACTACTACTCCTACTCCTCCTCCTCCTCCTTCTACTACTACTAAAACGACGACGACAACAACTACTACTACTTCTTCTTCTACTTCTACTACTAGTACAACAGCTGCTCCTATTAGTCCATCAACTACACCTACTACTATCGAATAAAACTACTACTAGTACTACAACTAAAGATGGTACTGCTGCAACTCCTACTACTACTACTACTTCTACAACTACTACAATTCCAACTCCTACACCAGCTACTGCTCGGAGTAAAACTCCTATTTCACCTACAACAACAACTACTACCACTCCTACTCCAACTCCTACTGCTACTGCCACTCCTTCAATTACTACTACCAATACTCCAACTACTACTACTACTACTACGACTCCTTCTCCAACTCATACTACTACCACTTCTACTACTTCTACAACTTCTACAACAACAACTAGTACTACCACTACAACAACAACTACTGGTACTAATACTATAAATACTAACAGTACTACTACTGCTCCTACAACAACTACCACTAATCCTACGACTCTAGATACTACTACTTCTATGCCTTCTCCGACTACTACTACTACTGCCACTACTAGTACTATTACAACTGCAATTGCTACTGCTACTGCTACTACTACTACTACTACTACTACTACTACTACGGCTACTACTACTATTGCTGCTACAACAACTACTCCTGTTACAACCATTGCTACTACTACTGGGGCTACTACTGCACTACTACTACTGTAATGCATAGTTATCTATGAGTTTTCCATATCTTTCTCCTTATTTTCTATTGCTCTATAAATTTATACTTTGCTCCCCGCATTATTTATGGTATCAGAGCAAGATCTAAAGATATGGCTCAAGAGTAACACCTCTTAAGGTTAGGGTACGAAGGGTTCAGGGGGAAGGATTGTTTGCCGTCCTGATTTTGCTTCTCCCACTTTAGTATTTATTCTGTCTTAAGATCTACTAAACTGTAGCTGTTGGTATTATCCAAACAAGGCAAGGCAAAAGGCTAGGTCCTAACTTGTCAATTAAGGCGAGAGGCCGTGAGTAAGTCCAAGGGCACACCTAGATGAGCGGTACCTTGTTAGGAATTGCCCTGTTTATGTTTAAGTAGTGATTATGGTAGCGTAAATGTCTGAAGCATGGGAGAAAGCAATACAGAGTGGTATGACAACTCCCGAACCACACACCTAGAATACCTTGACCTTTTTCCAACCCAAAGTGTCACCACAGATCAACAAGCCAATAATATTGCTGTCATATATGACCGTACGTGTCTTTCATCTCGAGTCCACCTAAAGAACTTTAAGCAAATACTCGAGAAGTGTAAGGATCTTGAAAAGGAGGTCTCCAACCTTAAGGAGGCTTTGAAAAATCTAACTGCTGTATTCTTGGAGAATAGGACACTATCCAGGGAGGAAGTCCGTGAGTTAGTTGCTGAAATAACCAGGCAACCAGGGCTTATAGAAGGGGAAGTGTTTAAGCTCACGGAAAATTTAAATAAAAAATTAAAGAGGGTTGACTCACTAATTGACAAGTTGCAGAATATTTTTCCCGAACCACAAGAAAAGCCAAGAGAAGGCAAAGGCACTTTACGGGTATTCGGAGACCCATTCAGGATACTCAAAGAAGAGAACGAGAAGCTAAAGGGCAATTAATGGCGGCGAAAGCTGCTCAGGATCAGGTGACTGCATCAACATTGATCCCCTTATTCGATGACCAAATCAGGGAGTACAGAAGGAATCAGCGCCACCTACATAATATGCAGCAAGGAGCTAGGAGAATTGGGAGACGCCTAGCAGGAAGGCCACCTTCCCAGCAAATTCTAGAGCAACAAATTGACCCACAAGCTGAGCTCAGGCTATCTATGAAGGAACGGGCATCGATAGTTCCTGCTGAAGTTCTTTATCATTCTAGACGAGATGATGCCCACCATCGATTCTATATGCATAGGTTTGAAGAGCCCATCCTATGTACTGATGGCGATCAGCAGGATAGGATGTTCATACAAGAAGAAAGCTTTCATCAACTCCAGCGCAGTGGGTTCCAGTATATCCATCTAGGCGTACTACAGGTGAGAGTTCAAGCACTTCGTAGGCAGGAACAAGGCACGTTATCCCTTATATTATTCAGGGAGAATAGATGGCTGGGGGACTAGTCCATATTAGCTACCTTGGAAGTAGATTTAACCAGGGGTAGCCAACTTGTATATGTTATTCCTGATATGATGCTAACGATTGGGGATTTCTTTAGAAACATCCAGGTTTCTATCCTAACCAGGGGGTATGGACAATGGCAGAACAGTGAGGCTAACCTTCTAATCACAAGGGGCCTCATTAACAGATTATCGAACACCCCAAATGTTGGATTCGCTTATGAAGTCCAAGGAGTTATTGACTATTTGGCAAGTCATGGTGTAAAATCTCTTCTGGGGAGGAGATACTCTACACCAACTATCCAAGGACTCAACTGGGTGATCAAGCCTGCACAGGCCTCAAGTCTAATGAAGCTAGCAGAGGTAAATAGCCGCAATCTGGTTGATGGAAGTATGGCTTTAAGCTTCCAGAATTATGCGGCTACCATAACCCCTAGGGCATCTTATTACAAGCAAAATGATGATGAATTACAAACTTACGAGGAGGTGCGATCGCAGCATATCATAGCCGTGTACCTGGAGACTGAAATCCTTCTGCCACCAAGGGAGGAATTTGAATCAAACCAGGATTAGGAAAATCCTTTGAGGATCCATGCAGAGGATACAGGCCTAGGGGCCTCTATACCTCAGTACATGGACCCCTCATCGGAGGAAACTGATGACTGGGAGGAGACATACTTTTGTGGTCTTCAAAACAGGAAATTTGCAAGCACAGGAGTCAATGACTATCCTGGAAAAGATGAGCCAATTTGGTATTCCTACCCAGACGACGAGGACGATGCACATGAAGGTAAAGAAAAATATTTTGAAAATATTATTACAACAGGCTATGAAGTTGATGATGAACCGTAGGGGGCAATCGAATATCCCATGCTTAGGAAGCTATCAGAAGCATTATATTCAAGTGCCGTAACTTCACCCTACAGGCCCCCTGTGGATACATCGATGGGACCTCCAAGTTACCCTCCAGCAACGGCAAGCCCTTCATCATCAAGGCAGGAGCCTATGTTCAAAGGTCATGAAAAATGATCCTTCAAGAGGGCAACAAATAATGAAATGCGGAGTCTACCCTCAGCGCAGCAAAGTGGAGGAGCCTTGCTAGTAATCCCAGAATAATTGGGATTGTTTGATGATATATTTTCAAGGTGGGAGTCTATCACCAGAAACCATGTAGCAAGTATGGGGTTTACCGACGCAAGGGATAAACATGATTACATGGAAAATCTACTAGGAGAAGTAGAGAAGCTCACATGGATTCAATGGAGGATGCAATACGGAGAAGAGTACCACGAGCTAATTGCAACAGGGGAAGGAGGAGAAGGTACACAGAATATAATATCCCAAATGAGGAGGGTGTTCACCCTGGAAGACACCACTACTGGATCTACTACCATTCAGGATGAAGCATATAGAGACCTCGAGAGGCTCTCATGTGACAATGTCAAGAATATTGTCAAATACATGAATGACTACATGAGGCTCACAGCAAAAATAGGAAGGCTCTATACAGGTACAGAACTATCTGAAAAATTTTGGTTGGAAATGACTGCAGATTTAGGCCGAAGAATAAAGGAGGCATTTGACCAAAAGTACTCAGGAGTTCAGGTGGGAGTAATGCCTAGGATACTTTTTGCTTATAAGTTCCTGGAAGCTGAATGCAAGGATGCAGCATTCAAAAGGTCCTTGGAAGATCTTTCATTTTGTAGCCAAATTCCTATACCAGGCTACTACAAGGAGAAAAAGAGGTATGGATTAAGAAAGTCAACAAAATACAGAGGTAAACTTCATGAAACCCATATCAGGGTAGAAAGAAGGAAGCATTTAATCAGAAATAGGAAGTGCAAATGCTTTCTCTGCGGTCAAGAAGGACACTTTGCAAGAGTGCCCTAATGAAAAAAGAAACATTAAAAGAGTGGCTATTTTTGAGCAACTAACCATTCCTAAGGAATATGATGTTTTATCAGTTTAGGAAGGAGAGGAACAAAGCGACGCCATCTTTAGAATCAATTTTTATGCTTGGAGAAGTTGAGGGAGGATACCGACCGTAGGTAAAATTACCCGAAGAGCAAATGAATTGTTTACATAACTGGCAACTCAATGAATTTGTGCAGCCACAACATGAGAACTGTTCATGTTGTAAAAGAAGGACGATGCAGAGAGCATGGATTCATTGCGCAGAATGTAAAGTAACAGCGTGCAATTTATGCGGGCCATATTATTTCAAAAAATGAGTTCCAGTTGCACCAGCGGCACCTGGACCATTCTTCCCACACCAGCTGATTCGGGAGCAGCAATCTAATATCTCCTGGTGCGAAGGGGAGATTGAGCGCCTCAAAAGGGAGGTGGAGCACTACAAGGGAAAGCTGCAGGATCTAGAACTGGAGAAGGAGCTCCAACGGGACCAGGAAAATCTAGAAATTGAAGATCTCACAAGAATTAAAGGAAAAGGAATCTACGTCCAGGAGAAGGATGCTAATGTCTTGATGTAGGAAAGTATTCGCAAAGCCGCCACAATGGGCAGATGGGCCTGCAACAACAATCAGGGCGAAGGATGGTAAAAAATATGCTGTACACTATGAAGGTAGAATTTGAAATTCCCGGAATCCCCAGGTTCCAGGTGAGGGCAATACTGGACACTGGCGCAACCACATGCTACATAGATGAAGCATCTATTCCAAGAGAGGCTATGGAAGAAAATTATTTTACTGTCCACTTCAGCGGGATAAACTCAAGGCAAACAGCTGACAAAAAGCTGAGGCAAGGAAGAAGGAATATGGGGGGGGAATATCTTCAGAATTCCATATATCTACAGCTTCAAGATGGAACTTGGAGATGGCATCCAAATGATCATTGGATGCAACTTTATAAGGGCAATGCAAGGGGGAGTACGAATAGAAGGTAGTGTGGTTACCTTTTATAAGAATCTAACTACCATTAATACTACTCCTATAGCAGCAGTAGCAGCGGCCCTGGAGGAGCTGGATCTTGAGGAGGATGGGTACATTAATATCAAGGAGTCTATATTCTATAATCAGGAGAAGAGTAGGGAGTCCTTCCTGAAGAAATTTGACTCACTGATGCAGAGGCTTATAGAAGCAGGCTACATTGGTAAAGATCCTTTAAAGCACTGGTCAAAGAACCAGGTAGTATGCCAGTTGGATATTAAGAATTCGGACTTCCCTATTACAGATAAGCCACTCAAGCATGTTACTCCTTAATTGCATGATGCATTTAAAAGACATGTGCAGGCATTACTGGGGATTGGGGTGATAGGACCCAGCAGAAGCAGGCATCGAAAAACCGCAATAATTGTCAACTCCGGAAGAAGTGTAGACCCAAGGACTTGGCAGGAAATCAAAGGAAAGGAGAGGATGGTTTTCAACTACAAAAGGCTGAATGATATCACCAATAAAGACCAGTACAGTCTCCCTGGGATCAACATAATACTAAAGAGGGTATGCACTAGTAAGATTTACTCAAAATTTGACCTAAAAAGCAGTTTTCATCAGGTTGCAATGCACCCTGACTCAATCGAGTGGACTGCCTTTTGGGTACCAGAAGGGTTATATGAATGGCTGGTCATGCCATTCGGACTAAAAAATGCGCCGATAGTATTCCAGAGAAAGATGGATAGATGCTTCCAAGGTACTGAAGGATTTATTGCTGTTTATATTGACGACATTCTGGATTTTTTAGAAAGTGAGGAACAGCACGTAAGAAACTTGAAAGTTATGTTGCAAATTTGTGAAAGGAACGGGTTAGTCCTTAGCCCAACAAAAATGAAGATAGCAGTCCCAGAGGTGGAATTTCTTGGGGCAGTAATTGGAAGCTAGAAGGGAAAATTGCAGCCTCATATAATTAAACGGATTGCTGATTTTCAAGGGCAAGAGCTAACAACTATAAAGGGGCTACGATCTTGGTTGGGAATTCTCAATTATGCCCGGAACTATATCCCGAACTTGGGGAAGCTGCTTGGGCCGTTATATGCAAAAACAAGCCCAACAGGTGGGAGGCGGTGGAATTCACAAGATTGGAACCTTGTGAAACAAGTAAAAGGCCTCATCCAAAGGCTACCAGACCTCGAGGTACCACCGGAGAAATGTTATATTAGTCTCGAAGCAGACGGCTGCATGGAAGGGTGGGGAGGTATATGCAAATGGAAGCTGCAAAAATATGACCACAAGACTGCGGAAAGAGTATGTGCTTATGCAAGCGGGAAATTCAATCCACCAAAATCCACAATTGATGCAGAAATTTATGCCATCATGAATTCGCTAGAGGCACCAAAAATATACTATCTTGATAAAGAAGAATTAACTATCAGAACAGATTGTCAGGCTATTATAAGCTTCTTCAATAAATCCTCCTGCAATAAACCTTCTAGGGTTAGGTGGATGGCTTTCATCGACTACATAATAGGGACAGGGGTTGCAGTCCATTTTGAACATATTGACGGAGGTGATAACCAACTGGCGGATGCCCTTTCTAGATTAATTAACTATGTTATATTTTCAGGCTGGCCGATGGAAGAAGCATAGGAGAAACTGAGCCTAGCAGCTATGGCCCTACAGGAGGTAGTTGTAACACCCCGCAGGGAAGCCCAGGACCACTTGGCAATGATGTTGGAAATGTTGTGCGCTATAGACTGCTCATCCGACTCCTTGGATGCCTACCAATGCCCCTGGATGTCCATGACTCAATCAGAAGTGACATCCAACATCTGGAGCAGCAAGCCGCACAGGAAGCCCTTGTAGCACTCATCCAACTCCGGGAAATACATTCCTTGAAGACCAAGGAGTGTCTAAAGCTCAGTACGACTGACAATATTTGGGGATAGTGGTACCCATCCGCCAAACAAATTGATGCCCAACTCGAACGGGCTGTTAACCTCACCTTCAATTCAGTCCAAAGGATGGGGGCCTTCAAACTGTAGCAAACCTACCAACAGAAGCGTGGTGGGAACAAGGTGTAAAGTTAAAGCTAGCACCAGTGTAAAGTAGATGCTACCTGTAAAGCAGATGCTACCTTATCGCATTTGCCAGTGTAAAGTTGATGCTACCTGTAAAGCAGATAATACATTATCGCATCTGCCAGTGTAAAGTAGATGCTACCTGTAAAATGCTACCTTATCGCATATGCCAGTGTAAGTTTCCTCCTATAAAAGTGGGACATGGCTGTAAAATGCTACCTGTAAAGCAGATGCTACCTTATCGCATCTGCCAGTGTAAGTTTCCTCCTATAAAATGGGGACATGGCTGTAAAATGCTACCTGTAAAGTAGATGCTACCTTATCACATCTGCCAGTGTAAGTTTCCTCCTATAAAAGGGGGACATGGAAATAAGAAGAGGTGCAATCGAAGAAGTTCAAGTTCAAGGTTGTAGTGCAGCAAAGTATAAATTTGTAGAGCAATAGAAAATAAGGCGAAAGATATGGAAAACTCACAGAAAACTATGCACTACAACCTTGAACTTGAACTTCTTCCATTGCACCTCTTCTTATTGCCATGTCCCCCTTTTATAGGAGGAAACTTACACTGGCAGATGCGATAAGGTAGCATCTACTTTATAGGTAGCATCTACTTTACAACTAGCATCTACTTTACACTGGCAGATGCGATAAGGTAGCATCTGCTTTACAGGTAGCATCTACTTTACACTGGCAAATGTGATAAGGTAGCGTCTACTTTACAGGTAGCATCTACTTTACACTGGTGCTAGCTTTAACTTTACACCTTGTTCCCACCATGCTTCTATTGGTAGGTTTGCTATAGTTTGAAGGCCCCCATCCTTTGGACTGAATTGAAGGTGAGGTTAACAGCCCGTTCGAGTTGGGCATCAATCTGTTTGGTGGAGGGGTACCACTGTCCCCAAATATTGTCAGTCGTACTGAGCTTTAGACACTCCTTGGTCTTCAAGGAATGTATTTCCCAGAGTTGGATGAGTTCTGCAAGGGCTTCCCATGTGGCTTGCTGCTCCAGATGTTGGATGTCACTTCTGATTGAGTCGTGGACATCCAGGGGCATTGGTAGGAATCCAAAGAGTTGGATGAGCTACCTATAGCGCACAACGTTTCCAGCATCATTGCCAGGTGGTCCTGGGCTTCCCTGCCGGGTGTTACAACTACCTCCTGTAGGGCCATAGCTGCTAGGCTCAGTTTCTCCTGTGCTTCTTCCATCGGCCATCCTGAAAATATAACACAGTTAATTAATCTAGAAAGGGCGTCCGCCAGTTGGTTATCGCCTCCTTCAATATGTTCAAAATGGACTGCAACCCGTGTCCCTATTATGTAGTCGGTGAAAGCCATCCACCTAACCCTAGAAGGTTTGTTGCTGGAGGATTTATTGAAGAAGCTTATAATAGCCTGACAATATGTTCTGATAGTTAATTCTACTTTATCAAGATAGTAGATTTTTAGTGCCTCCAGCGAATTCATGATGGCATAAATTTCTGCGTCAATTGTGGATTTTGGTGGATTGAATTTCCCACTTGCATAAGCACATACTCTTTCCGCAGTCTTGTGGTCATATTTTTGCAGCTTCCATTTGCATATACCTCCCCACCCTTCCATGCAGCCGTCTGCTTCGAGAATAATATAACATTTCTCAGGTGGTACCTCAAGGTCTAGTAGCCTTTGGACAAGGCCTTTTATTTGTTTCACAAGGTTCCAATCTTGTGAATTCCACCGCCTCTCACCTGTTGGGCTTGTTTTTGCATATAACGTCCCAAGCAGCTTCCCCAAGTTTGGGATATAGTTCCGAGCATAATTGAGAATTCCCAACCAAGATCGTAGCCCCTTTATAGTTGTTAGCTCTTACTCCTAAAAATTAGCAATCTGTTTAATTATATGAGGTTGCAATTTTACCTTCTGGCTTCCAATTACTGCCCCAAGAAATTCCACCTCTGGGACTACTATCTTCATTTTCGTTGGGCTAAGGACTAACCCGTTCTTTTCACAAATTTGCAACATAACTTCCAGGTGTCTTACGTGCTATTCCTCGCTTTCTGAAAAAACCAGAATGTCGTCAATATAAACAGCAATAAATCCTTCAGTACCTTGGAAGCATCTATCCAACTTTCTCTGGAATACTGCCAGCGCGTTTTTTAGTCCGAATGGTATCCAAAAGGCAGTCCACTCGATTGAGTCGGGGTGCATTGCAACCTGATGAAAACCGCTTTTTAGGTCAAATTTTGAGTAAATCTTACTAGTGCATACCCTCTTTAGTATTGTATTGATCCCAGGGAGACTGTACTGGTCTTTATTGGTGATATCATTCAGCCTTTTGTAGTTGAAAACCATCCTCTCCTTTCCTTTGATTTTTGGCCCAGTCCTTGGGTCAACACTTGTTACGGAGTTGACAATTATCGCGGTTGTTCGATGCCTGCTTCTGCTGGGTCTTATCACCCCAATCCCCAGTAATGCCTGCACATGTCTTTTAAATGCATCATGCAATTGAGGAGTAACATGCTTGAGTGTCTTATTTGTAATAGCGAAGTCTGGATTCTTAATATCCAACTGGCATATTACCTGGTTCTTTGACCAGTGCTTTAAAGGATCTTCACCAATGTAGCCTACTTCATTAAGCCTCCTCATCAGTGGGTCAAATTTCTTCAGGAAGGACTCCCTACTCTTCTCCTGATTATAGAATACAGACTCCTTGATATCAATGTACTCATCCTCCTCAAGATCCAACTCCTCCAGGGCGCCGCTACTGCTACTGTAGGAGTAGTATTAATGGTAGTTAGATTCTTATAAAAGGTAACCACACTACCTTCTATTCGTACTCCCCCTTGCATTGCCCTTATAAAGTTGCATCCAATGATCATTTGGATGCCATCTCCTAGTTCCATCTTGAAGCTGTAGGTATATGGAATTCTGAAGATATTCCACCCCTATATTCATTCTTCCTTGCCTCAGCTTTTTGTCAGCTGTTTGCCTTGAGTTTATCTCGCTCAAGTGGACAATAAAACAATTTTCTTCCACAGCCTCTCTTGGAACAGATGCTTCATCTATGCAGCATGTGGTTGCGCCAGTGTCTCGTATTGCCCTGACCTGGAACATGGGGATTCCGGGAATTTCAAATTCTACCTTCATATTGTACAGCATATTTTTTACCATCCTTGGCCCTGATTGTTGTTGCGGGCCCATCTGCCCCATTGTGGCGGCTTTGTGAATACTTTCCTGCATCAGGACATTAGCATCCTCCTCCTGGATGTAGATTCCTTTTCCTGTAATTCTTATGAGATCTTCAATTTCTAGATTTTCCTGGTCCCGTTGGAGCTCCTTCTCCAATTCTAGATCCTGCAGCTTTCCTTTGTAGTGTTCCACCTCCCTTTTGAGGCACTCAATCTCCCCTTCGCACCAAGAGATATAAGATTGCTGCTCCCGAATCAACTGGTGTGGGAAGAATGGTGCAGGTGCCGCTGGTGCAACTGGAACTCATTTTTTGAAATAGTATGGCCCGCATAAATTGCACGCTGTTACTTTGCATTCTGCGCAATGAATCTGTGCTCTCTGCATCATCCTTCTTTTACAACATGAACAGTTCTCATGTTGTGGCTGCACAAATTCATTGTGTTGCCAGTTATGTAAACAATTCATTTGGGGAATTTTACCTACGGTCGGTATCCTCCCTCAACTTCTCCAAGCATAAAAATTGATTCCTCCTGAATCATTGTTCTGAGTGACTGTATTGGCTCCCCATCTTCTCCCTCAGAGATGCTAAAGATCGCGTCGCTTTGTTCCTCTCCTTCCTGAACTGATAAAACATCATATTCCTTAGGAATGGTTAGTTGCTCAAAAATAGCCACTCTTTTAATGTTTTTTTTTTCATTAGGGTACTCTTGCAAAGTGTCCTTCTTGACCGCTGAGAAAGCATTTGCACTTCCTATTCCTGATTAAATGCTTCCTTCTTTCTACCCTAATATGGGTTTCATGAGGTTTACCTCTGTATTTTGTTGACTTTCTTAATCCATACCTCTTTTTCTCTTTGTAGTAGCCTGGTATAGGAATTTGGCTACAAAATGAAAGATCTTTCAAGGACCTTTTGAATGCTACATCCTTGCATTCAGCTTCCAGGAACTTATAAGCAAAAAATATCCTGGGCATTACTCCCACCTGAACTCCTGAGTACTTTTGGTCAAACGCCTCCTTTATTCTTCGGCCTAAATATGCAGTCATTTTCAACCAAAATTTTTCAGATAGTTCTGTACCTGTATAGAGCCTTCCTATTTTTGCTACGAGCCTCATGTAGTCATTCATGTATTTGACAATATTCTTGACATTGTCACATGAGAGCCTCTCGAGGTCTCTATATGCTTCATCCTGAATGGTAGTAGATCCAGTAGTGGGGTCTTCCAGGATGAACACCCTCCTCATTTGGGATATTATATTCTGCGTACCTTCTCGTCCTTCCCCTATTGCAATTAGCCCCTGGTACTCTTCTCCGTATTGCATCCTCCATTGAATCCATGTGAGCTTCTCTACTTCTCCTAGTAGAATTTCCATGTAATCAAGTTTATCCCTTGAGTCGGTAAACCCCATACTTGCTACATGGTTTCTGGTGATAGACTCCCACCTTGAAAATATATCATCAAACAATCCCAATTATTCTGGGATTACTAGCAAGGCTCCTCCACTATGCTGCACCGAGGGTTGACTCCGCATTTCATTATTTGCTGCCCTCTTGAAGGACCCTTTTTTGTGACCTTTGAACATAGGCTCCTACCTTGATGATGAACGGCTTGCCGTTGTAGGAGGGTAACTTGGAGGTCCCATCGATGCATCCACAGGGGGCCTGTAGGGTGAAGTTACGGCACTTGAATATAACGCTTCCGTTAGCTTCCTAAGCATGGGATATTCGATCGCCCCCTGGGGTTCATCATCAACTTCATAGCCTGTTGCAATAACATTTTCAAAATATTTTTCTTTACCATCATGTGCATCGTCCTCATCGTCTGGGTTGGAATCCTAGATTGGCTCATCTTTTCCAGGATAGTCATTGACTCCTGTTCTTGCAAATTTCCTATTTTGAAGACGGCTAAAGTATGTCTCCTCCCAGTCATCAGTTTCCTCCGATGAGGGTCCATGGACCAAGGTATAGAGGCCCCTGGGCCTGTATCCTCTGCATGGATCCTCAAAGGATTTTTCTAATCCTGGTATGATTCAAATTCCTCCCTTGGTGACAGAAGGATTTTAGTCTCCAGGTTCACGGCTATGATATGCTGCGATCGCACCTCCTCCTTGTCACTTTGTAATTCATAATCATTTTGCTTGTAATTAGATGCCCTAGGGGTTGTGGTAGCTGCATAATTTCGGAAGCTTAGAGCGATACTTTCATCAACCAGATTACGGCTATTTACCTCCACTGGCTTTATTAGACTTGAGGCCTGTGCAGGCTTGATCACCCAGTTGAGTCCTTGGATAGTTGCTGTAGAGTATGTCCTCCCCAGAAGAGCTTTTACACCATGGCTTGCCAAATAGTCAACAACTCCTTGGACTTCATAGGCGAATCCAACATTTGGGGTGTTGGATAATCTGCCAATGAGGCCCCTTGTGATTAGAAGGTTGGCCTCACTGTTCTGCCATTATCCATACCCCCTGGTTAGGATAGAAACCTGGATGTTTCTAAAGAAATCCCCGATTGTTAGCTTCATATCAAGAATAACATATACAAGTTGGCTCCCCCTGGTTAAATCTACTTCCATGGTAGCCAATATGGACTGGTCCCCCAGCCATCTGTTATCCTTGAATAATATAAGGGATAACATGACTTGTTCCTACCTATGAAGCGCTTGAACTCTCACCTGTAGTACGCCTAGATGGATATACTGGAACCCACTGCGCTGGAGTTGATGAAAGCTTTCTTCTTGTATGAACATCCTATCCTGCTGATCGCCATCAGTACATAGGATGGGCTCTTCAGACCTATGCATAGAGAATCGATGGTGGGCATCATCTCGTCTAGAATGATAAAGAACTTTAGCAGGAACTATCGATGCCCGTTCCTTCATAGATAGCCTGAGCTCAGCCTGTGGGTCAATTTGTTGCTCTAGAATCTGTTGGGAAGGTGGCCTTCCTGCTAGGCATCTCCCAATTCTCCTAGCTCCTTGCTGCATATTATGTAGGTGGCGCATATTCCTTCTATACTCCCTGATTTTGTCTTCGAATAAGGGGATCAATGCTGATGCAGTCGCCCGATCCTGAGCAGCTTTTATCGCCATTAATTGCCCTTTAGCTTCTCGTTCTCTTCTTTGAGTATCCTGAATGGGTCTCCGAATACCCGTAAAGTGCCTTTGCCTTATCTTGGCTTTTCTTGTGGTTCGGGAAAAATATTCTGCAACTTGTCAATTAGTGAGTCAACCCTCTTTAATTTTTTTATTTAAATTTTCCGTGAGCTTAAACACTTCCCCTTCTATAAGCCCTGTTGCCTGGTTATTTCAGCAACTAACTCACAGACTTCCTCCCTGGATAGTGTCCTATTCTCCAAGAATACAACAGTTAGATTTTTCAAAGCCTCCTTAAGGTTGGAGACCTCTTTTTGAAGATCCTTGCACTTCCTGAGTATTTTCTTAAAGTTCTTTAGGTGGACTCGAGACGAAAGACACGTACGGTCATATATGACAGCAATATTATTGGCTAGTTGATCTGTGGTGACACTTTGGGTTGGAGAAAGGTCAAGGTATTCTAGGTGTGTGGTTCGGGAGTTGTCATACCACTCCTGTATTGCTTTCTCCCATGCTTCAGACATTTACGCTACCACAATCACTACTTAAACATAAATAGGGTAATTCCTAACAAGGCACCGCTCATCTAGGTGTGCCCTTGGACTTACTCGCAGCCTCTCGCCTTAATTGCCAAGTTAGGACCTAGCCTTTTGCCTTGCCTTGTTTGGATAATACCAACAGCTACAGCTTAGTAGATCTTAAGACAGAATAAACACTAAAGTGGGAGAAGCAAAATCAGGACGGCAAACAATCCTTCCCCCTGAACCCTTCGTACCCTAACCTTAAGAGGTGTTACTCTTGAGCCATATCTTTAGATCTAGCTCTGATACCATAAATAATGCGGGGAGGAAAGTATAAATTTGTAGAGCAATAGAAAATAATGCCAGGAGCAAAGTTTAAATTAGTAGTAGTAGTTATTGTTGTTGTTATTATTGTAGTAGTAGTAGTTGTTGTAGTAGTAGCAGTAGTAGTTGTAGTAACATTGGCAGCAGTAGTAGCAGTAGTAGTAGCAGCTGTGCCGCAATAGTTGTAGTAGCAGTAGCAGCAGTTGTAGTTGTAGTAATAGTAGTAATAGTAGTAGCAATAGTAGAGGTAGTATTAGTAGTAGTAGTTGTTGTTATTGTTGTGGTAGTGCTAGTTGTTGCAGTAGATGTGACAGTAGCAGTAGTTGCAGTAGTAGCATTAGTAGTAGCAATAGTAGCAGCAGTAGTAGTCATAGTAGTATTAGTACTAGTAGTAGTAGTAGTAGTAGTAGTAGTAGTAGTAGTAGTAGTAGTAGTAGTAGCAGTAGTAGTAATAGTAGTAACCACAGTAGTAGTAATAGCAGTAGTAGTTGTTGTTGTTGTTGTCCTAGTAGTAGTAGCAATAGTTGTTGTAGTAGTAGTTATTGTTGTTATTGTTGTAGTGGTAGTAGAAGTAGCAGTACTTGTAGTACGAAAAGTAGTAGGAGTTGTAGCAGTAGCATCAACAGTAGTATTAGAAGTAGTAGTAGTAGTAGTAGTAGTAGCATCAATAATAACTGTAGTAGTAATTGAAGAAGTAGTAGTAGTAGTGTTACTAGCATTAGTAGTAGTAGTAGTAATTGTAGTACTAGTAGTGGCAGGAGGAGAACTTGTTGTAGTTGTAGTAGTAGTAATAGGAGTAGTGGTAGTAGCAGCAAATTGAATAGTAGAAGTAGTAGTAGTAGCCTTGGATACAATTACAGTAGTTGTAGCAGTGATAGCAGTAGCAATTGTAGTAGTTGTAGCGGTAGTAATAGTAGTAGCTGTAGTAATGGTTGTAACAGTAGTAGCAATAGTAGTAGTGGTAGTAGCAACAGCAAAGCTAGAAGTGGTAGTAGTATTAGAAATAGTGCTAGTAGCAGTAGTAGTAGAAGTAGAAGTAGTAGTAGTAGGAGAGGTAATATTAGCAAGAGTAGCAGTAGTAGTAACTGTAATACTAGTGGTAGTAGTTGTAGTAGTTGTTATAGTAGTAGCAGTAGTAATAGTAGAAGTAGGAGAAGTAGCAGTAGTAGTAGTAGGAGAAGTAGTAGTAGTAGCAATAGAAGTAGTAGTAGTCGAAGTTGTAGTAGTAGTTTGAGTATAAGTAGTAGAAGTAGTTATTTTAGTAGTAGTAGTAAAAGTAGTGAAAGTAGTAGTAGAGCTGTAGTATTAGTGGTAGTAGCACTAGTACTAGCTATTCTAGTAGTAGTAGTAGTAGTAGTAGTAGTGGTACTAGTAGTAGTAGTTGAAGCAACAGTAGCAGGTGTAGTAGCAGTAGTAGTTGTAGTAGTAGAAGGAATTGTAGTAGTACTAGTCACAGTAGTTGTAGTATTATGAGTAGTAGGAGTAGTTTTAGTACTAGTAGTCATTGTACTAGTTATAGCAGTAGTAGTTGTTGTCATTGTAGTTATAGTAGTAGTAGAAGTTGTAGTAGTAATACTTATAGCAACCATTGTACTAGTAGTAGCAATAGTAGTAGTATTGTAATAGTTGTAGTTGTAGCAGTAGTAGCAATTGTAGTAGAAGTAGTAGTTGTACTAGTAGTAGCAATAGCAGGAGTGACAACTATAGTAGTAGTAGTGGTAGTAGTAGCAGCAACATTAGTAGAAGTAGTTGTTGTTGTTGTACTAGTAGTAGTAGTAGTAGTAGTAGTAGCAATAGTAGTTGCAGAAGTACTACTTGGAGTTGCAGTATTTATGGAAGTGGTAGCCTTAGTAGTTGTACTAGCAATGGTAGCAGTAGTAGTACTGGTATTACCAAAAGTAAGAGTATTAGTAGCAGTAGTCGCAGTAGCTATAGTACTAGTATTAATCACAACAATAGTAGTAGTAGCAGTAGCAGTTGTAGTTGTAATGGAAGTAGGAGAAGTTGAGTAGTAGCAGCAGCAGCAATAGTAGTAGCAATAGTAGCAATAATAGTAGGTTTAATGGTAGCAATAGTAGTTGTAGCTGTAGCAGTTGTAGTAGCAGTAGCAATAGTAGTTGGAGAAGTAGTAGTCATTAGCAGCAACAATAGTAGTGTAATAGTAGTTGCAGTAGCAACAATAGTAGAAGTGGCAGTAGCAGTAGTAGTTGCAGTAGAAGTAGTAGCAGTAGTAGTGGTAGTAATAGGAGTTGTAGTAGTAGAAGTGATAGTAGCGATGGTAGTCGTAGTAGTGTTAGTAATATTAGCAGTAGATGTAGTTGCAGTAATGGTAGTCACCATAGTGGTAGTAATAGTAGTAGTAGTAGTAGTGGTAGTTGTAGGAATAGTAGTAGTAGTAATTGTAGTGGTAGTTCTAGTTATAGTTGCAATAGTTATAGCAGTAGCAGTACTATCAGTAGTATTAGTAGTTGTACTTGTAGTAGTAGTAGTAGCAACGATAGAGGTAGAGTAGTAGTAGCAACAACAGTAGTAGTATGAGATGTGATTAGTAGCTGCCACAGTAGTAGTAGTAGTAGTAAAGCGGAGGGAGTAAGGAGGAGTAGTAGTAGTAGTAGTAGTGGAAGTGGTAGCAGTAGTAGTAGAAGTAGTAGTTGTAGTAGATATAGTAGTAGTAGTAGTAGTAGTAGTAGTAGAGTAGTAGTAGTAGTAGTAGGGAAGTAGTAGTAGTATAGTTGCAGCAACAATAGTAGGAGTATTTATAGTAGTAGCAGTTGTAGTGGCAGTAGTAGCTATAGTGGTAGCTGTAGTAGTATCAGTAGTAGTTGTAGTTGCATTAGTAGTAATAGAAGTAGAAGTAGTAGTACTAGTTGTACCTATACAAGAACTTGGTGTAGTTGTAGTAGTAGTAATAGGAGAAGTAGTAGAGTAGCAGAAGGAGTAGTACAAGTTGTAGAAGTGGTCATGGTAGTAATAGTAGTAGCCATAGTAGTAGTAGTAGCTGTAGTAGAAGTAGTAGTAGTGGCAGTAGAAGCAGTAGTAGCAATAGAAGTAATAGTAGCAGTAGTAGTAGTAGTAGCGGTAGTAACAATAGCAGGAGTAATAACAATAGTAGCAGTTGCAACAATAGTAACAGTAGTAGCATAGTTGCCGTAGTACTAGTAGTAATAGCAGCGGTAGTAGTAGAAAATATAGTAGCAATAGTAGTAGTAGTAGAAGTAGTAGTCAATAGCAGTAATAATAGTAGTAGTAACAGTAGTCGTAGTAGTGGTAGTTGTAGAATTAGTAGCAGTAGTAGCGGTAGTAGGCGAAGTACTAGAAGTATTAGCGCTAGTAGTAGTAGTAGGCGAAGTTGTAGTAGTAGTAATAGGAGTTGTAGTAGTAGAAGTGGTTGTTGTGGTGGTAGTAGTTGTAGTGGTAGTAATATTAGCAATAGAATGAGTGGTAGTAATAATAGTCATAGTAGTGGTAGTAATAGTAGCAGAAGTAGTAGTGGCAGTTGTAGTAGTCATAGTAGTAGTAGTGGAAGTCGTAGCCGTGGTAGTAATTGTAGTGGTAGTTGTAGTTGCAGTTGCAGTAGTGGTAGCAGCAGAAGCACTACTACTAGTAGTAGCAATAGCAGTAGCGGTAGTAGCTGTAGTACTAGCAATAGTAGTAGTAAGAGTAGTAGTAGCAATAGTAACAGTAGCAGTAGTTGTAGCAATAGTAGTAGTAGTATGAGATGTTGAGTAATAGCATCCATAGTAGTAGTAGTAGCAGTAACAGCAGCAGCAACAGTAGTAGTAGTAGAAGTGGTAGTAGAAGTAGTAATAGTAGTAGTAGTAGTAGTAGCAGCAGTAGTAGTAATAGGAGAAGCAGCAATTGTAGCAACAACAATGGTAGTTATAGCAGTAGTAGAAGTTGTAGCAACAGTAGTAGAAGTAGCAGTAGTAGTAGTAGTAATAGTAGTAGTAGTAGTAGCAACAGCAGTAGAAGAAGTTGTTCTAGTAGCTGTAATAGTAGTAGTAGTTGCAGAAGTAGTACTAGGTGTAGCAGTATTTGCAGTTGTCGTAGCCGTAGTAGTAGTAGTAGTCATGGTAGTAGTAGTAGTGGTAGCAGTAGTAGTAGTTCTATTAGTAGAAGTAGTAGTATTAGCAGCAGAAGTAGTAGCCGTAGTCATAGTAGCTGTAGTGGCAGTCTTAGTTGCTGCAATAGTAGAGGTAGCAGTAAAGGTGGGAGAAGTAGAAGTAGAGTAGTAGTAGTAATAGCAGCAGCAGTAGTAGCAGTAATAATAGTGGTAGGAGTAGTAGTTGTAGCTATTGTCGTAGGAGTAGTAGCAATAGTAGTAGTAGTAGGAGAAGTAGTAGTCAGTAGCAGCAACAATAGTAATAGTAGTTGTAGTTGTGGAAGTAGTAGAAGTAATAGCCATAGTAGTAGTAATAGTAGCAGTAGTAGTAGCGGTAGTATTAGCTGCAGTAGTGGTGGTAGTAGTAGTAGTGGTAGTAATTGTAGTGGTTATTGTAGTTATAGTAGTATAGTGGTAGCATTACTAGTTGTATTGGTAGTAGTAGTACTAGTGGTAGTAGTAATAGTGGTAGTCATAGTAGTAGTAGTTGTTGTAGTAGCAGAAGCTGTAGTAGCAAAAGTTGCAATAATAGTTGTAGTAGTAGAAGTAGCAGTAGTAGTAGTAGAAGAAGTAGCAGTAGTAGCAGTAGTAGTAGTAGTGGTGGTCGCAATAGTAGTCGTTGCAGTAGTAGTAGTTGTTGTTGTAGTTGGAGAAGTAGTAGTACTCGTAGCAGTAGTAGTTGTAGCAATAGTAGTAGCAGCAGCAATAGTAGTAGTACTAGTAGTAGTTGTAGAAGTAGTAATAGAAGATGTAGAAGCTGTGGCAATAGTAGTAGAACAGGTGGAAGTTGTACTAGTAACAGTGGTAGTTGTCATTGTTGTTGTTGTAGTAGTAGGAGTAGGAGGAGTAGTAGTAGTAGGAGCAGTAGTAGTAGTAGTAGTAGCAGCAAGAGTATTCGTAGCAGTAGTAGTAGTACTAGTAGTGATAGTAGTAGTAGGTGTTGTATTAGTAATAACAGCAATAGTAGTAGTCATAGTCGTCATAGTAGTAGTGGTAGTCATAGTTGTAGCTGTAGTAGTAGCTGTAGTCGTAGAAGTAATAGTAGTACTACTAGTAGTAATAGTATCATTAATGATAGTAGCAGTACAAGCAATAGTAGTAGTAGTAGTGGTAGTAGTAGTAATAGTAGTGGCAGTAGCAATACTAGTCGTAGTAGTAGTTGTAGCAGTAGTAGAATGTGCTGAAGGACCAGCAACAACAGCCGTAGTTGTAGTAGTAGTAGCAGCAGTAGTAGTGGCAGTAGTAACAGTAGTAGTAGGGAAAGTAGTGGTTGTAGTAAAAGTAGTAGCAGTAGTTGTAATAGCAGAAGCAGTAGTAGCCATTATACTAGTAGTAGTTGCAGTAGTGGTAGTAGAAATCATAGTAGTAGTAATTACAGTAGTAGCAGAAGTAGTGACATAGGTAGTAGTTATAGGCATAGTGGCAACAGTAGTAGTAGTAGTAGTAGTAGTAGTAGTAGTAGTAGTAGTAGTAGCAACAACAGTTGCAGTGGTAGTAGTAGTTATAGTAGTAGTTGTTGCATTAGTTTTAATAATAGTAGTAGTAGTAATAGTACTAACAGTAGTAGTAGCAGTTGTTGTAGCAGTAGTAGTAGCAGTAGTAGCAGTAGCAGTAATAGCAGGAGTAGTAGTTGTAGTAGTAGTAGTAGTGAAAGCAACAAAACTAGTAGTGAATGTACTAATAGCAGCTGTAGTAGTTGTAGTAGTAGTAGGGTAATAGTAGCAGTAGCTGTAGTAGCAGTGGTTGGAGTAGTTGTAGTAGTAGTAGTAGCTGTAGTAGTCATAGTAGTAGCAGTAGTGGTAGTACTGGTAGTCATAGAAGTAGTTGTAGTACGAATAGTTATAGTAGTAGTAATAATAGTAGTAGTAGTAGTAGTCGCAGTAGTAGTAGTAGTAGAAGTAGTAGTATCAGTGATAGTAGTAGTAGTAACAATAGTAGTAGTAGTAGTAGTAGTAGTAGTAACAATAATAGTAGTAGTAGTAGCAGTATAGTAGTAGTAGCAATAGTAGTAGTAGCAATAGTAGTAGTAGTGGTAGTAGTAGTAGTAGCAATTGCAGCAGTAGCAGTAGCAGTAGTAGTAGTTGTTGTTGTAATAGCTGTAGTAGCAGTCTCAGCAGTAGGAGTCGTAGTAATAGTAATAGTTGTTGTAGAAATAGTATAGGCAGTAGTAGTAGTAGTAGGAGAAGAAGTTGTAGTAGTTGTAATAGATGACATGATAATATTAGTATTAGTAGTAGTAGAAGTAGAAGTTGAGGTAGTAGTAGAAGCGACAGGAGTAGTAGAAGTAGGGGAAGTAGCAGCAGTAGTAGTAGGAGAAGTAGTAGTAGTAGCAGTAGAAGTTGTAGTAGTAGTATCAGTATAAGTAGTAGCAGTAGTTGTTGTTCTAGTAGTAGTAGAAGTAGTGGAAGTAGTAGTAGAGCATTAGTATTAGTGGTAGTAGCACTAGTAGTAGTAGCAGTAGTAGTAGTAGTAGTAGTAGTAGTAGTAGTAGTAGTAGTAGAAGCAACAGTAGTAGATGTAGTAGTAGTAGCAGCAGCAGCAGCAGTAGTAGTAGAAGGAATACTAGTAGTAGTAGTTGCAATAGTAGTAGTATTAGGAGTAGTAGGAGTAGTATTAGTACTAGTTGTAGCAGTAGTAGTTGTTGTCGTTGTAGTTGTAGTAGTAGTAGTAGTTGTAGTAGTAATACCTGTAGCAACTATTGTACTAGTAGTAGCAGCAGTAGTAGTATTGTAAATAGTAGTGGTTCTAGCAGTAGTAGTAGTATTGTAATAGTAGCAGTGGGAGTAGTAGTTGAAGTAGTAGAAGTAGTAGTAGTATTAGCAGATACTGTAGTAGTAGTTGTTGTTGTGGTAGAGGCGGTAGTAGTAGCAATAGTAATATTAGTATTAGTTGTAGTATTAGTATTAGCAGTAGTAGTATTACTAGTAGTAGTAGTAATTGTAGTACTTGTTGTAGTAATAGTAGTAGTTGTTGTAGTATTAGTAGTAGTAGGAGTTGTAGTAGTAGTAGGAGGAGTTATTGTTATGTAGTGGTAGCTACCGTAGTAGTAGGAGTAGCAGTAGGAGTAAGAATAGCAGCAGCAGTTGTAGTAGTAATAGGAGAAGGGGTAGTAGCAGTAGTAGGAGTAGGAGTAGTAGGAATAGTAGTAGTAGTAGTCGTAGGAGAAGTAGTAGTAGTAGTAGTAATATTTGTAGTAATAGTAGTACTTGTTGTAGCAACAGCTGTAGTATTAGTAGTAGTAGTCGTAGTAATAGTAGTAGTAGCAGTAGTAGTAGTCGTAGTAATAGTAGTAGCAACAGCAATAGTAGTTGTTGTTGTTGTAGTAGCCGAAGTGGTAGTTGTAATAGCAGCAGCAGCAGTAGTGGTAGTAGTAGGAGTGTTAGTAGTAGTAGTAGTAGGAGTAGTAGTAGTAGTAATTGTAGTAGTAGTAGCAGTGGCAGTGGGAGTAATAGTAGCATTAGTCGTAGTAGTAGTAGAAGTAATAGTAGTAATAACATTAGTCTTATTATTATTAGTAGTAGTAGTAGTAGTAGCAGTAGGAGTTGTAGTAGCAGAGTAGTAGTAGTAGTAGGAGGAGGAGGAGTAGTAATAGTAGGAGAATGATTTGTAGTAGGAGAAGTAGTAGTAGCAGCAGTAGCTATGATAGTAATAACAGTATTTATAGTACCATCAGTAGTAGTAATATCAGATTTAGTAGCAGTAGTAGTAACGGTAGCAGCATTAGTAGTAGTAGTGATGGTAGTAGCATTAATAGTAGTAGTAGTAGTGGTTGTAGTATTAGCAGTTGTAGCAATAATAGAAGCAGTGGTGGTAGTAGTAGTAGTAATTGCTATTGTAGCAGTAGTTGCAGTAACAACATTAATAGGAGGAGGAGATAGTGTAGTAGTAGTAGTTGTTGTTGTTATTGTTGTAGTAGTAATAGTAGTATTTGTTGCAGTATCACTAGTTTTATCAATTGTAGTAATTGTAGAATTAATAGTAGTAGTAGTAGTAGTAGTACTAACAGTAGCTGTGTAAACAGCAGTAGTTGTAGTAATCGTAATACTATTAGTAGAATAAGCAGTAGTAGCAGTAGTAGCGGTCGTATAAGTAATAGTAGTGGCAGTAGCAGCAGTAGCAATTATTGAAGTAGTAGTAGTAGCAATAGTAGCAATAGCTATGAAAGTAGTAGCAGTAGTAGTTGTAGTAGTTGAAGTAGTAGCAAAAGTAGATGTACTAGTAGCAATGTAGTAGTAACTGAAGTAGAAGTAGCAGTAGTAGCAGCAGTAGTAGTTGTTCTGGTACTAGTTGTTATAGCAGCAGCAGCAGAAGTAGTAGCAGTAGTAGCAGCAGAATTACTACTACTACACCTACTACTTGTTCTACTACTACTACGATTCCAAGACCTACTACTACAACCACTTCCGCTACTCCTACTACTACTATTACCACTCCTACTACTGCTACTATTATTACTGCTCCTAGACCTATTCCTACTCTTGCCCCTACTACAGCTACTCCTGCCCCTACTACAGCTACTCCTAATCCTACTGTTGTTGTAGCTATTACTAAAATTTCTATTACTGCTGCTGCTGCTACTTGTACTGCTACTCCTTCTATGACTACCACTACTACTAGTCTTACTACTACTAGTCCTACTGCTACTACCATAACTACTACTACTACTAATACTATTGCTATTACTACTACGAAAACTACTACTAGTCTACTACTTCTACTACTACTTCTACTACTAGTACTAATACAATTACAACTACTTCTACGACTATTGCTACTGCTACTGCTACTCTAGCTACTCCTACTACTACTACTACTTCTACTACTATCACTACTACCACTACTACCATTACTACTACTACTAGTACTGCTACAACTACTACAACTACTACTCATACTACTGCTACTACTACTACTACTACAACTCCAACTAATACTACTATTGCTACTACTACTCTCACTCCAACTCATACTATTATTGCTACAACTACTAATACGAAAATTACTACTACTGCTGCTACTGTTGTTTCTACAACAACTACTACAACAATAACAATAACAACTACTAATACTACTGCTACTACTGCTTTGACTAGTACTACAATTACAACTATTACTCCTACTGCTACTACTGCTACTACTATAATAACTATTACTATTATTACAACTACTACATCTACTAGTACTGTTACTACTAGTATTACTACTACTACTATTACTACTACTTCTAGTACCAACACTACTACTACTATTCTTACAACAACAACTACTACTGCTACTACTACTACCACTTTGACTACTACTCCTTCCACTAGTGCTACTACTACTACTACTCCCACTACTACTACTAGTATTACTACAACAATTCCTTCTCTGACTTCTACTACTGTTTCTTCTACTCCTACCACTACTACTACTGCTGCTACGAGTACTCCTACTCCAACTCCTATTACTACTACTACTCTAACAAGTACTACTCCAATTATAACTTTTACTACTGCTACTACTGCTACTATTGCTGCTACTGCTACTACTACTACTACTGCTCTTTCAACTATGACTATTCCTACTACTACTCTCACTCCAACTCCTACTACTACTAGTACTACTTCTGCTACTAGTACAACCAATACTACTAATGCTACTACAATAGCAATAACTTCTACTTATTCTGCTACTACAACAACTACTTCAACTCCTATTACTACTATTACTACAACAACTACTGCTACTACAATTACTAGTACTACTCATACTATTACTTCCTCTTCTACTATAGCTGCTGCTACTACTACTATGATTGCGAACGCCCCTACTAATAGAACAATAGCTACTATTGCTGCAGCTATTGTTGCTGGATTTGCTGCATCTACTTCTACTATTGCTGCTATTGCTGCTATTGCTGCCACTGCTTTTGTACTACTTCTACTACTGCAACTATTACTACATCTTCTACTACTACTACTACTACAACAACAACAATAACTAGTGCTACTACTGCTGCTGCTGCTGCTACAACTATTACTACTACTCCTACTACTACTACAACAACAACTACTAGTGCTACTACTACAGCAACAACAACTACTACTTCTATTACTACTACTACTACTATTACTACTACTTGTACTACGACTTCTACTGCTACTGTTGCTCCTACTACTTGTACTGCAACTACTACCACTACGACTGATGCTGCTTCTACTACTGCTACTACTATTACAACAGCTACTGCCACTTCTACTATTTCTCCTCTTACTACTACTACTACTGCTGTTGCTGCTGCTACTGCTACTACTACAGCTATTACTGCTACTACTACAACTACTGCTACTATTGCCACCACTGCTACCACTCCCACTAATGGTACGACTGCTACTGTAACTTTTTCTACTCCTATTACTGTGACTACTACTGCCACTACTGATACTGTTACTACTACTGCTACTATTACTGCTATTACTATAACATCTACAACTACTACAACTACTACTACTGCTTCAACGGCTACAGTTGCCACAACAACTACTATTACTACTACTACTACTGCAGCGACTATGGCTACTACTGTTACTACGACTACTGCGGCGACTATGACAACTATTACTACTACTACTATTTCTAGTATTGCTACAAAATCAAGTACTACTACTACTACTGTCGCTGCTGCTAGTGTAACTACAACTACTACTGCTGCTGCTACTACTACGGCTACTACTTTTACTACTACTACTACAGCTACTATTACAACAACAACCACGACTACTACTACTTTTACTACTACTCCTACTGCTACTATTACTTGTACCACTACTACTACTACTATTAGTGCTACAACTATTGCTACTACTACTATTACTACTATTACTACTACTACTACTACTATTAGTACTATTGCTAATACTACAAGTACTATGGTTTCGGAAACTTTAGCTGCTACTACTAGTGCTGCCACTACTGTTGCTCCTAAAACTACTACTACTAGTCCTACAACTAGTACTACTACTACTACGACTGCCACACCTACCACCATTCCAACTACTACTACAAATACTACTATTACTACTACTACAAATTCTACTACTACTACTATTGCTGCTACTATTACTCATATTACTTCAGTTGCTACTACTACTACTGCAACATCTACTATTATCTCTACTATAATTGCTACTGCTACTCCTACTGCTACTACTATTGCAACTACTACTACTACCACAACTCCGACTACTACTACGACTCCTACTACTACTACTACTCCTACAACTACTACTACACCTACTAAAACTACTACTACTATTGCTCCTCCTACTGTAAGTACTACTATTGCTATAATTGTTACACATACTACAACCACTACTATTACAACTACTATAAATGCAACTGCTACTACTTCTTCTACTACTAATGCTACTACTACTGCTACCTCTTCTACTACTATAGCTACGTCTACTACTACTGCTACGACTACTACTACCCATATTACTACTACTGCTACGAGTGTTGCAATTCCAACTACAACTACTCCAATTACTACTATTGCTACTACTACTACTACTACTACAATTACTACTACTACCACTACTACTACTACTATTCCTACTACTACTACTACAACAACAACTCCTATAGCTACTACTACTACTCCTACCACTACTTTTGCGACGACTTATTCTGCTACTACTACACCAACTACTACTGCTACTACTACTACTACTACTACTACTACTACTTCTACTACTTCTACTACTATATTACTATTACACCAACTACTACTACCACTACTCCGACTAATAATACTACTACTACTACTACTACAGCTACTACTACTACTACTACGACGACCAATACTACTTCCACTACTACATTAATTACTAGTGTAACTGCTACTACACCGATTCCAACTCCTACTGCTACCCTGACTCCGACTTCTACTACTCCTACCACTATTGCAATTAGTATTACTACTACTCCTACACTAACTACTACTACTAATACTACTACTACTAATTTACTACTACTGCTACTACAACAAATACTAAAACTTCTCCTACTACTACCACTACTACTTCTGCTACTACTACCACTGCTACTACTACTACTTCTCCTACTACTCCTACTACAAATACTAATATTACAACTCCAACGACTACTACTGCTACCATCACAAGTACTACCATTACTATTGCTTCTACTACCAATACTGCTGCAACTACAGTACTACTACTATTACTATTACTTCTACTACCATTACTATTACTACTACTTTTGCCACTGCTACCTCTACTATTGTTACTACTACCACTGCTTCTACTGCAACAACTCCTACCACTACCACTACTACAACTACTAGTACAACCGAAACTGCTTCTACTATGGCTATTAGTGCTGCGGCTATTGCTACTGCTACTACTTCTGCTACTACTACTGCTACTACTATAGCTTCTAGTTCTACTACTATTAGTAGTACTACACTACTAGTACTACTACTGCAACTACTGCCTTAGCTCCAACTACTTTAATGACTAATACTAAAGCTATTACTACTGCTTCTATTCCTACTACTACTAGTACTACACTATCGGTACTATTACTTTTGCTACTGCTGCTGCTACTACTACTACTACCACAACTACTACAGCTACTACTACTGCTACTAGTGCAAATACTGCTACTATTACTACTACTATTTCTACTACTCCTGCTGTCGTTGCTCCTAGTACTACTATTTTTGCTACTACTGCTACTACTACTACTACTTCTGCTACCATTGCTACTACTGCTAGTAGTACTACTATTACTACAACTACTACTACAGCTATAGCTCCAGCGATAACTATTACCATCACTACTACTACTGTTACTACTGCTACTACAGTTCCTGCTAGTACTACTACCACTACAGCTACTACTGCTACAATAACTACTAGTCTTACTACAACTACTACGACTACTACTTTGACTACTATTACTACTTCTGCTGCTACTGCTGCTACAACAACAACAACAACAACTACTACTACTACTACTACTACTATTGCTACTACTACTACTACTATTACTGCTGCTACTACTACTGCTGCTGCTACTATTACAACGACGACTGCTACTACTATTGCAGCTGTTACTACTACTGCTACTTCTATTGCTACTACTTCTGCTACTACTACTACTAGCACACCTACAACTGCTACTTCCACTATTACTACTACTACTACTACTACTACTACCACTACTACTACTACTACTTCTGCTACTGCTACTACTACTATTGCGGCTACTGATACTACTATTGCTACTACTACAACAAAAACAACAACTACTACATCAGCTACTACTACTTCTCCTATTTCTACTACTGTTGCTACTATAGTAACTGCTGCAACACTACTACTTCTTCCACTACAATTACTACGGCTACCACTACTACAACCGCTGCTGCTACTACCACTAATACTACTGCTACTGCTACTACTACTACTACTACTATTTCAACTACTACTGCTGCTGCTAGTGCAACTACTATATCTTCTGCTTCTACTACTGCTACTTCTACTAACAACTACTACTATTGCAACTACTATATCTTCTGCTTCTACTGCTGCTACTTCTAATACAACTACTACTACTGCAACTACTATTACAATAGCGGCTACTAATACGACTACTACTACAACTAATATTTTTCCTACTTCTGCTACCACTACTACTCCTACTGCATCTACTGCTACTATTACTTCTACGACTGTGACTACTGCTACTAATGCGACTACAACTACTACATATCATACTACTATTACTACTGCTACTACTACTACTACTGTTACGATACATATAACTACTACTACAAGTACTACTGCAAATACTATTAAGGTTGCTACTACCACAACTACTCCTAATACTACTTTTATTACAATAGCAACTACCACTACTGATGCTACTACTGCTATCACTACTACAACTACTGCCACAACTGCTACTACCACTACTACTACAACAACTACTACTACTGCAATTCCCAATTCTAATATTACAGCTACTAGTACTACCATAGTGGCTACCAATAATACTACCTCTGCTACTACTGCTACGATAACTACTGCAACTCCTACTAATACTACTGCTGCTGCTACTACAACTTCTACAACTAGTGTTACTACTACTACTATTAACACTACTACTACTACTACTACTACTACTTCTGCTACTATTACGACAACTACTACTACTTCTACTACTATTGCTGCTACTACTACCACTATGACTGGTGCTACTGCTACTACTACTACTCCTGGTGCTACTGCTACTCCTGCTACTACTACTACTACTTCTACTACTAGTGCAACTACTACAACTACTAAGACTACTACTACTACTACTTATCCTACTATTACTGCCACTGCCACTGCCACTGCTACTACTACTGGTACTACTACTACTGCTACTACTTCTACTACTGCTACTACTGCTACTATGACTACTCCCACAACACTGCTACTACTACTACTACTATTACCACTAAGACTTCTCCTACTACCAATACTACTACTGCTACTGCTACTACATCTACTATTACCACTACTACTACTGCTGGTACTACTTTTGCTAGTACTACTGGTTCTACTACAACTGCTACTGCTAGTACTACTACTTGGACTACTACTACTACTACTACTACTACTTTTGCTGCTCTTATTTCTACTACTACTACAATTACTACAATTATTGTTACTACTGCTACTGTATCTACTACTGCCACTACTACAATTACTACTCCTGCTACTACAACTACTACCACTACGACTGTTACTACTACAATTACTACTACTATTGCTACAACTACGGCTATTAAAACAACTTCTACTACTACTACGACTACTACTACTTCAACTACTACCATTGCTGCTGCTAATACTGCAACCACAACAACTACTACTGCTACTACTATTGTTGTTGTTCCCACTAATATTACTACTACTACTGCTCCTACTACTGCTCCTACTTCTTCTTCTACTACTATTAGAATAATTTCTCCTACTGCTACTACTGCTGCTGCTGCTACTGCTACCACTACAACAAATACTAATATTACAACTATTGAAACTACTACTACTACTACTTCCTCTACGACTGCTTCTGCTATAAACATTAATATTATGACAACTACAACTACTACTACTACCACCACTGCTACTACTACTGGTACTACTACTCCTACTGCTACTGCTACTACTGCTACTATGACTACTCCCACAACACTGCTACTACTACTACTACTATTACCACTACGACTTCACCTACAACCAATACTACTACTGCTACTGCTACTGCTACTGCATCTACTACTACCACTACTACTACTGCTGGTACTACTTTTACTAGTACTACTGCTTCTACTACAACTGCTACTACTACTACTACTACTTGGACTACTACTACTACTACTTTTGCTGCTCTTATATCTACTACTACTACAATTACTACAACTATTGTTACTACTATTATTGTAGCTACTACTGCCACTACTACAATTACTACTCCTGCTACTACAACTACTACAACTACTGCTTTTACTACTACTGCTACTACCACTACGACTGCTACTACTACAATTACTACTACTATTGCTACAACTACGGCTATTAAAACAACTTCTACTACTACTACCACTACTACTACTTCAACTACTACCATTGCGGCTGCTAATACTGCAACCACAACAACTACTACTACTACTACTATTGTTGTTGTTCCCACTAATATTACTACTACTGCTGCTACTACTACTGCTCCTACTTCTTCTTCTACTATTATTAGAATAATTTCTCCTACTGCTACTACTGCTGCTACTGCTGCTGCTACTGCTACCACTACAACAAACACTAATATTACAACTATTGAAACTATTACTACTACTACTTCCTCTACTACTACTTCTGCTACGAACACTAATATTACGACAACTACAACAACTACTACTACCACCACTGCTACTACCGCTATAATTAATTCAACTACTGCTACTAAAACTACTACCTCTACTATAACTACAACAACCATGACTTCTACTACAACAACTCCTACTACTACCACTACTTCAACTCCTACCACTCAACTAATTCTACTGCCACTATTACTACTACTGCCACTACTACTACTACTGCTACTACTACTACTGCTAGTTCTACTACTAATGCTAGTACTACACTACTAGTACTATTGTTGCTGCTGCTATTGCTAGTTCCAATAGTACTAGTACTACACTATTGGTACTACTACTTTTGTTGCTGCTATTGCTACTTCTAATACTACTAGTACTACAATATTGGTACTACTACTTCTGCTGTTGTTGCTGCTGCTACAACAACAACTACTACTACTACTGCTACAACAACTACTACAGCTTCTACTATTACTGCTGCTACTACAGCTACTACAATAGTTTCTACTACTAGTACTACTATTTTTGCTACAACTACTACTGCTGCTGCTGCAACTACAACTGCCATTTCTACTACCATTGCTACTTCTGCTACTATTACTACTGTTATTACAAATCCTACATCTACTACAACTGCTGCTGCTACTACTACTGCTACAACTACTCTTACAATTGCTAGTACAATCGTTGGTAGTACTACTACGACCACAACTACTTCTACTAATAACGGCACGACTGCTACTACAACAACTACTCTTATTATTATTATTACTACTACTACTACTTCTACTACTCTTACGACTAATATAACTGCTACTACGACTCCTCCTACTACTGCAACTACTGTTACTACTACTACTTCTGCTATTACTACTAGTGTTCCTATTACTGCTGTTACTGCTACTACTACTGCTACATATGCTACTACTATTATTACCACTACAACTACTACTACTACTACTCCTCTTGCTACTACTACACCTACTACTCCTAATCCTATTCCATACCCCTAACAGTGTTCATACTACGACTACTACTCCTACAACAACTGAAACTACAACTGCAACTTCGACTACTACTACTACTGGTACTAATACTACTACTACTACAGCTATTACTACTACTTCTACTACTACTACTACTATTATTATTACAACTATTACTATTACAATTACTACTGCTACTACTATTACTACTACTACTACTAGTGATGTTGCTACTGCTACTGCTTCTACTCCTTCCACTACTACTACTACGACTACTATTAATAATACAACTACTACCACTACTACTACTACTAGCCAAACTACTAGTACTACTATTACTATAACTACAACTACTACTACAATAACAACTACTACTACTACTGCTATTACTGCTACTACTATTGCAACTACAACTACTACTGCTACAACTCCTAATACTCAAACTACAACTACCACTACAATGTTATTACTACTACTATTACTACGACCGCGACTAGTAGTACTAATACTTCTGCTGCAATTCCTACTACTAGTACGACCACTACAATTACTACTACTACTGCTGCTACTACTACTACAACTCCTACTACTACTACTACTAGGATTACTACTACTAATACCACTACTATTACTACTACCACCACTATCCTAACTACTACTGCTGCTGCTGCTGCTGCTACAACTATCACTGCTACCACAACTACTACGACTGCTACTACTATCACTGCTAGTACTACTACTGCTGCTACTATTGCTTCTATTGCTACTTCTACTACTCCTAATACTCCAACTACAACTACAACAACAACTACTACTACCACTACTACAACTACAACAACTACAACTACTACTACTACTACTACGACTACTGCTATTGCAACTACTATTACTACTACTCCTAATACTACTACTAAAACAACAACTTTTACTACCACAACTACAACTAGTACTACTACTACAACTACCACTACTACTACCACTACCACTACCCCTACAGCTGCTACTTTTACTACTACCACCACCAACACAACTACTACTGCTACATCAACAAGAACTATAGCTACTACTACTACTACTCCTACCACGACAATAACAACTACTTCTCCTACTACTTCTACTATTGCTCCTATTACACCTACTACTTCTACTACAATAACTATTATTGTAGCTACTACAACTGATAATACTACTACTCGTGCTGCTATTGCTGCTGCTGCTGCTATTCTTACAACTACACCTACTTCTACTATAACTAATGTTTCTGTAGCAACTGCTCCTATTACTACTACTACAACAACAACTACTACTACTACTAATCCTACTAGTACTACTACAACCACTGCCACCACCACCACCACCACCACCACCACTGCTACTACTGTTACTACTACTACTTCTATTACAACTACTACTACTGCAACAACAACAACATCCACAACAACAACAACAACTACTACTATTGCAACAACAACAACAACTGTTACTACTACTACTACTATTGCAACAACAACAACTGCTACTACTACTACTTCTATTACAACAACTACTTCTATTGCAACAACAACAACATCCACAACAACAACAACTGCTGCTACTACTACTACTACTACCTGTAATACCACTACTACCAATCCTACCTCTCCTACTACTACTACAACAACTACTACTGCCACTACTACAATTGCAATAACAGCTGCTACCACTGCTACGACTATTGCTGCTACAACAAGTACAACAACAACTACTACTACTAATACTACTATTACTACTACTACAACTGCTACTAAAACTACTACTACGACTACTACTACTACTACTACTACTACTACTAATACTACTACTACTGCTATGACGATGATGACGATGACAACAACTACTACTACTACAACAACAACAACAAATTTTGCAACAACTACAATAGCTAGTACTACTTCTACTGCTGCTACAACTTCTACTACTATTACTACTCCTATTCTACCAACACTACTACAAATACTACCACTACTACTACTACTAGTATTATCACTCCTACCTCTTCCACTACTACTAGCACTACTACTACTACATCTACTACTACGACTACTACTACTACGACAACAACAACTACTCCTCCTCCTCCTCCTACTACTAGTATTACTACTACTACTGCTGCTGCTGCTACTACTATTATTACTACTATTACTACTGCAACTACTACTACTACCACTACTACTTCTACTACTATCACTACGACGCCTGCCACAACTGCTACTACTACTGCTACTACCACTACTACTTCTACTACAACTACTATTGCTACTAGTACTACTACTTCTAGTAATACTACTACCACTACTACTATTGCTACTACTACTGCTACTTCTACTGCCACTACCACTACTACCACTACTACTGCTACTTCTACTGCCACAACCACTACTACCACTACTACTACTCCTACTGCGACTAGTACTTACTTCGTCTCCTCCTACTACCACTACTGCAACTACCACGATAATTACTACTCCCACTACTACAACTACAACTTCTACTAGTACTAGTACAACTACTACTTCTACTAGTATAATACTACTACTTCAACTACCACTACTATTACTACTCCCACTACCACTATTACTACTTCTTATAGTACTATTGCTACTACCACTGCTACTACTACTTCGAAAAGAACTAGTACTTCTACTATTACAACTTCTGCTATTACTGCAACTGCTGCTACTATTACTACAACTACTACTCTTACTTGAACTACAATAATAACAATAATAACAACTACTACTATAGCTGCTACTACTAGTACTACCGCTACTACTAGTATTACTACTACAACTACCACCAGGGTAGCTACTACTGCAACTGCTCCTACTATGACTACTACTACTAACGCGACATTTGCTACTACTACTACTATTCCTACTACTACCACTACTACAACTAGCACTATTGTCACTATTACTACTACAAGTACTACTATTGCTGCTACTACTACTACTACTCCGACTAATACTATTGCTGCTTGTACTTCCGCAACTACTACCACTAGTACAACAACTACTACTAGTCCTACAACTACTGCTAACGCAACTGCCACGACTATTGCTACTACTACTACTACTACTACTACTAATGCTACTACTACTACTACTACTATTACTACTGGAATGGCTACGACTACGACTACTGCTACTACTACTTCTAATACAAATACTACTAAAGCTATTGCTACTACTAGCACTACTCACACTACTACTACTACTGCTTCCGCCACTACTACTCCTGCTACTACTTCTACAACTATTACAGCCACCACAGCTACAACTGCTACTACTACAGTACTCCTCCGTCTACTACTACAACTATAGCGACAATAACAACAACAACAACAACAACTTTTGCTACTACTACTAGTACTACTTCGCCTCCTACAACTACTACACTAATACCACCACTACTACTACCACTACCACTACAACTACTTCTGTTACTATTACTTTTAATGCTACTATTGCTACTCGTATGACAACTGCTATTACTACTACTCCATCTACTACTGCTTCTGTAGTTAATACTACAAAAGTTGTTACTCCTGCTACTACTCATACTACTACTACTACCACTACTTCTACAACGACTCCTACTACTACTACTGGTACTACTACTACAGCTACTACTACTTCTACTACTCCAACTACTATTACTACAGCTACTGCTACTGCTACTACAACTTCTACTACTACTAGTACCACTACTTCAACTACTACCTCCACTACTAGTACTGCTACTGCTTGCAATTTTGTTGCTCCCACTGCTACTACTACTACTGCTACAATGGCTACTACTACTGCTACAATTACTACTGCTTCTACTAATCCTACTACTACTATTTCTAGTACCATTACTGCAACTACACTATTACTACTACTACAACTACTACTACTGCTGCCATTACTACTGATACTACAACTACTGCTACTAGTACTAGTACTACTATAGTTACTACTAAATACTACTACTGTTACTTCTAATACTACCAATACTCCTACTACTATTATTACAACAACTAATTATACTACTACTAGTACTACTGCTGCTGCTACAGCTGCTACTACTACTACTGCGCCTACTACTACTACTACTGCTGCTGCTACTACTACTACTACAACTACTATTACTTCAGCGACTACTACTACTACTACTATTTCTATTACCGCTGCAACTACTACAACTACACCTACTACCTGCTACTACTATTACTACTACACCTACTACTATAACTACGACTACTACTATAATTTCTACAACTGCCACTACTGCTAATGCTACTACTATTACTACAACTACTGCTACTACTGCTACTACTACTAATGTTACTGCTATTACTATGACTACTGCTATTGGTAATACTACTATTCGTATTAGTGTTGCAATTGTCGCTACCATGGCTACTACTAATGCTACCACCACCACAACTACTGCTACTATTACAACTAATGCAGCTACTACTACTATTGCTAATGCTGCTTCTACTACCACTAACAATACTGCTACTGCTACAGCTACTTCTACTATTACTGCTGCTACTACTATCGCTACTACTATTCCTACAATAACTACAACTACTACTAGTTTTACTCAGACTGCTACTACTATTACTACAAGTACTACTACTAATACTACTACTGCTACTAGTACTACAACAACAACAACTACTACTACTACTGCTGCTGCTGCTGCTGCTGCTGCTACTGCTGCAACCACTACTACTAATACTAAAACTACTGTTGTTGTTGTTGCTGTTGCTACGACTACTACTACAACTACTACTTCTCAAACTACTACTATTGCTAATGTTACTACTACTAGCACTACAACAACAACTACTAGTAGTACTACCACAACAACAACTACTCCTGATGCTACTACTACTACTATTGCTACTACAGATACGGCTATTGCTGCAACCAATTATACTAATACCACAACTACTACGGCTACCACTGTTACTATTACCACTACTACCGCTACTACTACGGCTACCACTACTACAAATACTACTACTCCTAGTACTACTTCTGCAGCAACTGGTACTACTACTACTACTACTACTACTACGACTACTACTACTACTACTACTACTACTACTACTACTACTACTATTACTACTACTACTACTACTACTACTACTACTACTACTACTACTACTACTTCTACTGATGCTGCTACTACTACTACTACTACGACTGCTACTACTATGACAACTACGACTACTACAACAACAACAACTACTACTACTGCTGTTGTTGCTTTTGCTGCTGCTACTACTAGTATTGCTACTACTATAACCACTACTGCTGCTACTACTTATACTACTACTTCTAATATATCTGTTACTGCTATTACTATTACCACTACTACTGCTACTACAACTAGTACTACTGCTATAGCTATAACAAGTACTGCAAAAATTCCTACTGCTATTACAACTTCTACATCTAGTACAACTACAACAACAACAATTACAACTACTACTACTGATACAACTACTACTAGAACTAATAGTACTCCTACTCCTCCTAATACTTATAGTACTGCGACTACTACTACTACTATTCCTTCTACAAATATCACTACTACTACTGCTACTACACCTACTATCGTTGCTTCTACTACTACTACTAGTACAACTGCTGCTACAACTATTACTATTACCACTAATACTACTGCTCGACTACTACTTCTACTACTTCTACAACTACTATAATAACTACTACTACTTCTACAACTACTGCTACTACTACAACTGCTACTCTGGTATGACTGCTATAACTTACACTAAAACCACTACTACTACTTTTACAACTAATACTGCTACTATTGCTACAAGTACTTCTCCTACTACTACTATTGTTACTATTACTACTATCACTGCTACTACACCTACTACTACTACTATTGCGACTCCTACTAATCTTATTTCTGCTACTATTACAACTTCTGCTACGACTACTGCTAATGCTACTACTGCTACTAGTACAATTACTACTACTACAGCTATTACTACTACTTTTACTACTACTACTACTACTACTACTACTACCGCTACTACTACTTTTACAACTACTTTTGCTAGTGCTACAACTATTACTTCTACTACTACTGCTACTGCCGTTACTACTGCTGCTACTATTACTACTGCTGCAATTACTACTACTGCTACTACTGCTACTACTATTCCTTCGACCATAGCAACTACAACTACTACTGCTATTATTGCTACTGCTACTACGGCTACTACAACTACTATTACTACCATGACTACTACTACTACTTCTATTGCTTATTTTGCTACTACTACTACTACTCCTCCCATTACTACTACTACAACTACAATAATTTCTCCTATTACTCCTACTAGTATGACTACCTCTACTACTACTTCTGTTACTAGTACTACTGCTATTGTTGCAACTACTGCAACAATTACTACAACTATTGCTGCAATTGCTACTACTGCTGCTTTTCCTACTACTGCTACTACTACTACAACTACTACTGTTGCTACTACAACTACTACTAACACTACTACTATTGCTACTGCTACTATGGATCATGCAACTACTAGTAATGTGGCTACAGCTACTCAACATCTCATACTATGACTACTATTGCTACCTAAACTGCTACTACTACTCCTGCTACTACTAGAATTACAATTACTAATAGTACTACGGCTACTACCATACCTGCTACTACTACTCCTTCAACTATTACTACTACTAAAATGACTACTACTACAATGATGACTACTGCTGCTACAAATGCTGCTCCTACTACTACTACTGCAACAACTGCTACTACCGCATCTATTGCAACTAGCAGTACAACAACTACTATTACTACCACTACTACTACAGCTACTACTTATGTTACTGCTACTACTACTACTACTATTGTTACTACTACAACTGCTACTACTGCTACAACTACTATTGCAGCTACGGTTGCTACTACTGCTACTACTATAGCTACCACTGCTACTACTACTTCTGCTGCTAGTATAATAACTACTACAACCATAATGACAACAACAACAACTACTACGATTACTACTACAACTATTACTGCTATTGTCGCTACTAATGCAACTACTATTCCAGCTGCTATGGTTGCCACTACAACTGCCAGTACTGCTACCACTAGTACTTCTACCACTACTACTGCTACTGCTACTACTACTGCTATTATTACTACCACTAGTACTACTGCTACTGGTACAACAACGACAATTACTACTACTACTACTACTACTACTACAACTACCACCATTTCCACTAATACTATTGCAGCTATGGTTGCTACTCCAACTGCTATTACTACTTCAACTACAGCTACTGCTACAACAACTAATGCTGCTACTACTATTACTATTACTACTACGACTACTAGAACTTCTACTACTACTAATACTACAACTACTAGTACTACTACAACTAATACTATTGTTGCTGCTACTACTACTTCTACTACTACTACTACTACTATTACTACCAATACTACTCCTACTCTGACTACTACTCTTGCTACTGCTACTACTACTACCATGACAGCTACTACTGATTTGACAACTACTTCTGCAATAGCTACTACTACTACTACTCATATAGCAATTGCAACTACAACTGCTACACCTATTACTACCACTACAACTACTACTATTGCTACTACACCGACATCCACTGCTAGTACATCCACAACTACAACTACTCCTTCTACTACTACTACTACTACAGCTAATATTATTGCTCCTACTCCTACTACTACAACTCAACTGCAACTACTATACTATTTCTGCTACTAGTACTGCTGCCACTCCTAATACTACTACTACTGCTGCTACTACTACTCATACTCCAACCTGTACTACTACTGCTATTACTACTACTAATACTACTACAACTACTACTACAACTACTAATACTAATTTTGTTGCGACTGCTGCTACGACTACTACTACTACTGCTATTACTACAATAACTACAATGACTACAACAACTACTACTAATACTTCCACTTTTACTACTACAACTACTAATACTAGTATTACTACTACTACTACTACTGTTGCTACCACAACTACAACACCTATTACTGCTATTACTACTACTTTTACAATTGCATCTACAAGTACTCCTCATATAGAAATTGCTACGGTAACTACCATTACTAGTCCTATTACTACCACTACAACTATTACATCTACTACTATTGTTGCTGCCACAACTACTACTACTTCTATTAGTTGTACAATAGATACTACTACTTCTCCTTCTACTACTACTACTACTACTACTACTTCTACTACTACAACTATTCCTGCTGTACTCCTACTACTACTACAACCACTACTACTGCTACGATGGCTACTACTACTCACACTCAAACTCCCATTGCGACTACTACTCCTACTACTACTACTACCCCTACCCTAACAACTACTACTACTATTGCTGCTGCTACTACTGCTACTCCAACTACTACTACTCCAACTACTACTACAACTACTACTACTACTTCTCCGACTAGTACTTCTACTACTTCTACTATTACTATAACTACTATTACTACTATTACTTCAAATACTACTATTACTGTTACTACTTGTACTACAACCACTACTACTGCTGCTGCTACTACTACTATCGTTACAACTATCGCAACTACTACTACTGCTACGACCTCTTTTACTACTACTACTGCTGCTAGTAATGCTGCTGCTTCAGTTACAGCCACTACTAGCATTATTACTACTACTACTACTACCACTACTACTTGTACTTCTAATATTGTTACAACTATTATTACTACGAATACTACTGCTAGTAAAATAACTTCTACCATTACTACTATAAGTATTGCTTCAACCACAACTACAACTACTATTGCTACTACTACTGCTATTGCTATTGGTACTACTACTGTAACTACTACTACTACTACTACTACTACTACTACTACTACTACTACTACTACTACTACTACTACTGCTACTACTACTACAACAACAACTACTACTACAACTACTGCAACTACTACTATAATAACTTCTACTACTACTACTACTACTACTACTACTACTATAAACTATGACTACTACTACTACTACAACAACATCTACCACCACCACTACTACTACTGCCACTTCTACTACTTCTTCTATAACTGCTACTACTCCTATTACTACAACTACTACTAAAGCTTCAATGATACTACTACAATTACTGCTAATAATACTGCTACTGCTACTGCTACTACCACTACTACTAATACTACTGCTACTGCTACTACTCCTACTACTACTACTACTACTACTACCGCTACCGCCACTACTACTACTTCCATTAGTACTGCTACTACTACTGCTATTGCTGTAACTACTATTACTACTATTACTTCTACTACTATGGCTACTACTACTACTGCTACTACTACTACTACTACTATGGCTACTGCTACTGCTGCTACTATTAGAACTACCACTACAACTACTACTGCGGCTTCTACAAACACTTCAACTACTACTACTACTTCCACTACTACTACTACTACTGCGATTGGTAATACTACTACTACAAATGCTACTACTACTACTGCTGCTACTTCTACTACTAATACCAGTACTACTACCTCAACTACTATTGTTGTTGCTGCTACTCCAGCCGTGGCTACTGCTGTTGCTACCACTACTACTACTATCTTTTTTGTCGTTGCTAATACTACAACTACTACAACTACTTTGACTACTACTACTGCTGCTACCACTACAACAGCAACTGCTACTATTACTACAACTACTATTGCTACTATTACTAGTACTATTGCTACAACTACTGTGTCTACTGCCACTACTTTAGCTACAACTGCTTCTACCGCAGCTGCTATTACTACTTCCACTACAGCTGCTACTATTACTACTACTACAATTGCTAGTACTACTACCACTACTAATACTACTATTGTTGCAACTACTAACACCACAACTACTGCTGCTCCTACTACTAGTACTATTACTGCTACTTCTACTACTATTGCTACTAATACAACTATGAAAACCACTACTGCTATTACTACTACTACTACTTCTACAATAACTACTACTACAAATAGTACTTCTACGCCTTATACTATTGCTGATGCCGCTACTGCTACTACTGCTGCTGTTGCTGCTCCTCCTACTACTACAACTAGTACAGCTGCTGCTACTGTTGCTAATGCTGCTACTATATCAACTACTACTATGGCTACCACTACAAGAATTATTGTTACTATTACTAGTACTACAACTAATGCGGCGACTACTACTACTACTATTGCTACAACTACTGCTTGTACTACTACTGCTAGTACTTCTACTGCTACTACTACTACTCTGCCTCCCCTACTGCTACTACTAGTACTATTGTTATTATCTCAGCTACAACTACAACTGCTACTACTACAACTACAACAACTATTACTACTATTATTACTTCTATTACCGCTACCAGTGCTCCTACTGCTACTACTACTACTTCTCCAACTACTACTACTATTACTACTACTACGACTACTGCTGTTGCTGCTACTATTACTACTACCACTACAACTACTACTGCTGCTTCTACTAATACTTCTGCTACACTACTACTTCTACTACTATGACTCCAACCACTTCTGCTACTACTGCTACTATTGTGACTGTGACAACAACAACAACAACAACTACTACTACTATAGTTGCTGTAGTTGCCACTAGTACTACGAGACGACTACTTCTCCTAATACTACTATTATAGCAACTACAACTACTACTTCTGCTTCTGCTTCTACTACTACTACCACTACTACAACTCCTACTACTAGTACAACAATAACTACTAAGACTGTTGTTGTAGCTGTTCTTAATACTACCCCTACGACTATTACTACTTTTTCTACTGTTACTACTAGTAATACTACTACTGTTGTTGCAGCAACTGCTGCGACTGCCGCTACTACTACCGTTGTTGCTATTGCTAATACTACTACTACTACAACTACTCCTACAACCAATGTTGTTGCTACCACTACCACTACTTCTACAGCTATTACTAGTACTAGTGCCACTGCAACTGCTAATGGTACTACTGCTATTGCTACAACTACTTTTACTGCTATTGCTACTACTACTACCACTACTGCTGTTGCTACTAGTACTGTTACTACTATTACTATTGCTACTACAACAGCTACTACTAATATTGCTGCTGCAGCTACTAGTACTACTACAACTAGTGCTGCTACTTCTAATACTACCACTAATGCTGCTATATCTAATGCTACTACTACTAGTACTACTACTGCTAATTCTGCTAATGCTACTACTATTGCTACTACTACTACTATGTCAACAACTACTACTACAATAACTACTTCAACTACAAATAGTACTACTACCACTACTACTACTGATGATGCTGCTACCACTGCTACTTCTACTGCTGCTTCGGCCGCTACTACTACAACTAGTACTGCTGCTACTATTGCGACTACTATTTCAACTACTACTACTACTACGACTACAACTAATATTTTTACTACTACTACAACAACTATTGTGGCTGCTACTACTACTGCAAGCACTACCACTGCCACTACTACTATTACAGCCTCCACTGCAACTACTACTGGTACCACTGCTATTATCTCTGCTACTACTACAACTGCTACTACTAGTGCTACTACTACAACTACTACTGTTGGTGCTGCTCCTACTGCTTCTACCACTGCTACTCCTATCGCGGCTACTGCTGCTTCTGCTACTATAACTGCAGTGACTACTACTAGTTCTACTACTATTAATGTTGCTGCTACTACTAATACTATTACCACTATGGCTACAACTAGTACTACTACTACTATTATTACTTCTATTACTACTACTATTACTACTACTCGTATTGCTTCTACTACTACCACTTCTATTGCTGATGCTGTTGCGGCTGCTACTGCTACTGCTACTACTATTGTTGCGGCTGCTACTATCGCTTCTCCTCCAACTACTACCACCACTACTGCTGCCACTACTTCTTCTGCTACAACTACTACTGCTTCTATAATGACTACTACTAGTACTACTGCTACCACTTCTACTTCTACTACTACTGCTATCACTATTACTACTGTTGCTACTACTACTAGTTCTACTATGACTACTACTACTATTGCGACTTCTACTACTACTACTACTACTATTATGACTACTACTGCTACTACTGATACTACTGCTACTTCTACTTCTAATGCTACTGCTGCTGCTACTACTGCAATTGATTCTTCTGCTACAACAACAACAACTACTACTACTACAACATTTGATACTACTGCTACTACTGCTACTACTACTGCTACTACAACAACTACTATGGTTGCTAATACTACTACTGCTACTACAACAACTACTATGGTTGCTAATACTACTACTGCTGCTATGACTGCTACTACTACTGCCGTTACTACTACTGCAACTATTACAACTCCTACTTTATCTCCTACTACTACTTCTACTACTACTTCTCCTACTGCTACTAGTACTGCTACTTCTACTTTGGCGACTACGACTATTACTACTTCAACTACGACTAATACTAGTACTATAATTACTACTTCTACTACAACTACTTCTACTTCTACTACAACAACCATTAGAACTACGGTTAATACTACTGCTATTGTGACTAGAACTGCCACAACCACAATATCTACTACGAGTACAACTACTATTGCTACTACTGCTACAGCTATTGCTATTGCTGCTGCTTCTGCTGCAATAATTGCTATCACAACTACTATTACAGCTACTATTGTAACCACTGCTACTGCTACTTCTACTTCTGCTACTGCAGCTACTGTTGCTACCACTATTGCTACTACTGCTAGTACTAATGCGGCTACAACTAACTTACTGCTACTACTATTGCGGCTACAAATACTACTACTATTTCTACCACTACTTCTACTTTGATTACTACTGCTACCACTATTATTGCTGCTACAATGATTACAACTACTTCCGCTACTTCTATTGCTACTACTGCTAATACTACTACTACTACTATTCCTACTACTAATAGTACTCCTTCTACCACTACTCCTAAAACTGCTACAACTTCTACTAGTACTCCTACTCCAACTACTTCCACTGCTACAACTCCAATCATCACTACTCCTACTACAACTACTATTATAAGAAGTTCTACTACTACAACTACCACTACTACTACTGCTACTAGTTCCGCTGTTGCTGTTGCTACTAATATTACTACTTCTACTGCTACTAATACTAATTCTACAACAACAACTACTACTACTAATACTACTATTACTACTACCGCTGCAACTGCTGCAACAACAACTATTACTACTTCTACTACTACTAATACTACTATAACACTACTACTATTACTACTACTTCTACAACTACTACTCCTATTGCTATTGCTACTAGAACTACTACTACACCTATAACTACTGTTGCAACTACTACTATTGCTGCTACTGCTACCATTACCACAACAACAAATACTACTACTAAACTACAACTATTACTCCTACTCCTACTACTATTACCAATACTACTACTGCTGCTATTACTGCCACTTCAACAACAACAACAATGAGTGCTACTACCCCTACTAATGCCACTACACAACAACAACTACTACTTCTAACACTACTGCTACTACTAATAATAATAATACTATTACTATTGTTGTTGCTACTACTACCACTATTAAAACTACTACTACTCCTACTACTACTCCTACACCTACTACCGCTATGAATATTACTCTTGCATCTACTAATACTACCACAACTCCTATTACTACTCCATTTAGTACCACTATTAGTACAACTATTACTACGACTACTACTACTACCGCTTCCACTACGAGTACAACTGCTACTACTACTCATTCTACTACTGCAATTACAACTACTACTTCTAGTCCAACTTCTACTCCAACTACTAGTACTACAACTCCTATCCCTACTCCTGCCCCTACTACTACTACTCCCACTACTACAACTACTACTACTCTTGCTGCTACTACTCTTGCTACTGTTGCTGCTACTACTGCTGCTACTCCCACTACTACAACAATTACTACTACTCTTGCTGCTACTACTACTACTACTACTATTCCTATTACTACCAGTACCACCACTACTACTACTACTCCTCCTCCAAATACTACCACTATTACTACTAATACAACTACCACTACTACTACTACTTCTTCTACCACGGCTATTACTACTACTACTATTACAACTACTTTAATTACTTCTACAACTACTACTATTACTGCTGCTGCTACTACTTTTGCTACTAATACTACTACGACTACTACTTTTGCTGCTGCTGCTACTACTACTACTATAAAAACCATAGCTATGCCTACATCTACTACTGCTACTACTACTATTACTACTACTACAACTACTACTGCTACTACAACAACAACTACTGGTCCTTCTGCGACTACTGCTACTACTACTACTATGATTGCAACTACTACTACTACTACTCCTCCTGCTACTACTACTATAGCTACTACTACTACTTCTGCTACTAATGCAACAGCTACTACTACTGTTGCTACTAATACTACTGCAACTACTACTATTACTACTACTTTTACTATTACTACTACTGCTACTATTGCTACAATTTTTACCACTACTACTGAAACTAATACTAGTACAACTGCTTCTACTACTACAACTACTCTCATTGCTACTACAATTGCTATAACTACCATTACTGCTACTACTACCATGATTGCTACCACTACTATTACTGCTACTATTGCTACTAGTACTACAACTACTACGACTACTACTGCTGCTGCAGCTACTAAAACTACAAATAATGCTTCTACTGCTACTATGACTAGTACTATTGCTACTGCTACTATTTCTGCTACCACTATTGCTCCTAGAACTACTGCTACTATTATTGCTACTATTACTACTACTCCTGCTGCTACTACCACTACTAATACTTCTTCTGCTACAACTAATGTAGCTATTATGATAGCTAGTACTGCCATTGCTGCCACCACTACGACTACTATTACCACTATGGCCACAGCTACTACTACTACTATTACCACTTCCACTGCTACTCCTACTACACTATTTCAACTGCTACTACTACTATGGCTACTACTAGTACCACTACCACTACTATTACCACTACGGTCACAACTACTACTACTTTTGCTGCTGCTGCTGCTACTACTACTCCTATTATTACCACTACCACCACTACTACTACTACTCCACCTCCTCCTATTACTACCACTATTACTACTAATACAACTACCACTACTACTACTACTACTTCTACCACGGCTATTACTGCTACTACTATTACAACTACTTCTATAACTTCTACAACTAATACTACCATGCTGCTACTACTACTTCTGCTACTAATACTACTACCACTACTACTACTATAAAAACCATACCCATGGCTACGTCTACTACTGCTACTACTACTATTACTACTACTACAACTTCTATTGCTACTACTGCAGCTACTTCTATTACTACTACAACTACTGGTGCTTTTGCGACTACTACTACTACTACTACTTTGCCTGCAACTACTACTGCTACTACTGCGACTCCTGCTACTACTACTACTACGATTGCAACTACTACTACTACTACTACTGCTATCACTACTATATCTATTACTACTACTTCTGCTACGAAGGTTATTGCTACTACTACTGCTTTTACTGCTACTACTGAAACTAATACTAGTACAACTACTTCTACAACTGCTACTACTCCCATTGCTGCTACAATTGTACTACTACCATTATTGCTACTACTACCATGATTGCTACCACTACTATTACTGGTACAATTGCTACTAGTACTATAACTACTAGGACTACTGCTGCTATTGCAGCTACTAAAACTACAACTAATGCTTCTACTGCTACTATGAGTAATACTGCTCCTACTACTACTATTACTACTACTATTGTTGCTCCGAGTACTATTGCTACTATTATTGCTACTATTACTACTACTGCTGCTGCTACTACTACGACTAATACTTCTTCTACTACTACTAATATAGCTACTACGATAGCTACTACTACAACTACTATTACCACTACGGCCACAACAACAACTACTACTATTACCACTTCTACTGCTACTACTACTACACTAGTTCAACTGCTACTACTACTATGGCTACTACTAGTACCACTACCACTGCTACCACCACTGCCACTACTATTACCACTATGGCTGCAGCTACTACTACTACTACTACTACTACTACTCCTATTACTACCACTACCACCACCATTACTACTACTCCTCCTCCTCCTATTGCTATCACTATTACTACTAATACAACTACCACTACTACTACTACTACTTTTACCACGGCTATTACTGCTACTACTATTACAACTACTTCTATAACTTCTACGACTACTACTACGACTGCTGCTACTACTACTTCTGCTACTAACACTACTACTGCTACTAATACTATAAAAACCATAGCTATGCCTACATCTACTACTGCTACTACTACTATTACTACTACTACAGCTACTATAGCTACTACTATAGCTACTTCTGCTACTACTACAACTATTGGTGCTTTCGCGACTACTGCTACTACTACTATTTTGCCTGCAACTACTACTGCTACTCCTGCTACTACTACTACTAATACTACTCCTGCTACTACTACTATATATATTACTACTACTTCTACTACTAAGGCTATTGCTACTACTACTGCTGCAACTAATACTTCTGCTACTACTACTACTACTTTTACTTTTACTACTACTGCTTCTACTGCTACTACTTTTAGCACTACTACTAAAACTAATACTAGTACAACTACTTCTACAAATGCTACTACTCCCATTGCTTCTACAATTGCTACTACTACCATTATTGCTACTACTACCATGATTGCTGCCACTTCTATTACTGTTACTGTTGCTACTACTACTACAACTACTAGGACTACCACCGCTACTACAGCTACTAAAACTACAACTAATGCTTCTACTACTACTATGAGTAGTACTGCTCCTACTGCTACTATTGCTCCGAGTACAAATGCTACTATTATTGCTACTATTACTACTATTGCTGCAGCTACTACTATGACTAATACTTCTTCTACTACTACTAATATAGCTACTATGATAGCTACTACTACCACTACTATTACCACTAAGGCCATAACTACTCAACTACAACTACTACTATTACCACTTCCACTGCTACTACTACTATGGCTACTACTAGTACTACTACCACTACTATTACCACTACGGCCACAACTGCTACTGTCGTTGCTGCTGTTGCTACTACTACTACTCCTCCTCCTATTACTACCACTACCACCACCACTACTACTACTCCTCCTCCTCCTATTACTACCACTATTACTACTAATACAACTACCACTACTACTACTACTACTACTTCTGCCACGGCTATTACTGCTACTACTATTTCAACTACTTCTATTACTTCTACAACAACTACTACTACAGCTGCTACTACTACTTCTGCTACTAATACTACTATTACTACTACTTCTGCTGCTGCTATTACTACTACTATAAAAACCATAGCTATGCCTACGTCTATTGCTGCTACTACTACTATTACTACTACTACACCTACTACTGCTACTGCTGCAGCTACTTCTACTACTACTATAACTGCTGGTCCTTTTGCGACTACTGCTACTACTACAACTTTGCCTACAACTACTACTGCTACTACTACTACTATGATTGCAACTACTACTACTCCTGCTACTACTACTACTTCTGCTACTAATGTTACTGCAACTACTACTGCTGCTACTAATACTATGATTGCAACTACTACTACTATTGCCACTACGGCCACAGCTACTACTACTACTATTACCACTTCCACTCCTACTACTACTACACTACTTCAACTGCTACTACTACTATGGCTACCACTAGTACTACAACTACTAGTGCTTCTACAACTAGTGCTACTACTACTGTTGCTATTGCTGCAACTAATACTACTCCTACACCTACTACAACTTTGACTAATGCTAGTACTAATACTTCCACTACTACCACTTCTGCTACTACTAGAATGACTACTAGCACTATTGCTACAACTTATACTACAACTACTACTACTACGAGCGCTACTGCTACTACTACACTAGTAGTTCTACTACTACTGCTACTACGACGACTACAAATATTGTGACATCTACTACTGCTACTACTACAACAGCTACTACTACTGCTACTGTGCTGCTATTGTGACTATTACTGCTACTACTAGTACTACTACGATACCACTACTGCCACAGCTACTACTACCACTACTACTACTACAACCACTACTGCTATTACTACAACCACTACTACTGCTTTTACTGCTACTACGGCTACTACTACTACTGCAACTACTAGTACTCATACTACTACTAGTACTACTAGTACTGCTTCCACTACTACTACAACTACTGCTTCTTCTACTACTACTACTGGTACTAGTACTACTACTTCTACTACTAGTACTACTGCTTCGACTCCTTCTACCACTACTGATGCTACTACTACAACTACTGCTTCTACTACTACTATTACTAGTAGTAGTGCTCATACTACTACTAGTAGTACTACTACTTCTTCTACTACTACTACTACTTTAACCACTACTACTACTACTGCTACTAGTACAACTACTTCTACTACTGCTACTACTATTACTTCTGCTACTACAAGCATTGCTATTGCTACTATTATTTCCACTACTACTATTTCTACTGCTAATGCTACTACTACTACAACATCTACTGCTACTACAACTACTACTGTTATTGTTGCAGTTGATACTACTACTACTGCGGCTACTGCAGCTACTACTACGACAACTAATGCACCTACTGCCACTACGACTAGTGCTGCTACTACTGCCACTATTACTACAACTACAGCTGCTTCTTGTACAACAACTACTATTATTGCTAAGATTACTGCTACTACTGCTGCTACTACTACTACTACTACAACTACTACTTCTGCTACTACTAACCTAGCTACTGCGATAGCTACCTCTACTATTGCTGCTACTACAACTACTACTATTACCACTTCCACTACTACTACTGCTATAATACATCAACTCCTACTACTACTACTACTACCATGACTAGTACTACTACTCCTCCTCCAACTACAACTACTACTGCTGTTGCTGCTGCTACTTCTACAACTACTATAAGCCTACTGCTACTACTGCTACTACTAATACTTCAACTACTGCTACTACTACTAGCACTACTGTTAATACATACACTAGTCCTACTATTACTACTACTAGTACAACTGCTACCACTTCTGCAACAACTACTACTACTATTATCACTCCTGCTACTGTTGCTACTACTACAACTACTACTACTACTACTTCTACTACAAGTACAAGTACTATTACTACTAGGACTGCAAATATTGTGACTACTACTACTGCTACTACTACAACAACTATTGTTGCTGGAACTATGCTGCTACAGTTACTATTACTGCAACTACTACACTCCTACTACTGCTGCTGCTTTTACTACTGCTTTTGCTTCAACTACTGCTGTTGCTTCAACTACTACTACTACTACTAGTACTCACACTACTACTAGTACTACTGCTTTGACTCCTACTACTATTATTGCTAATACTACAACTATTGCTGCTACTACTACTACCACTAGTACTACTACTACTGCTTCTACTACTACTATTACTAATACTACTGCTAATACTACTGCTACTGCTACTACAACTGTTTAAATTGCTTCTACTACTACTAATATTGCTACTACTGCTATTACTACTTCTGTTACTATAACTACTTCTGCTACCACCGCTACTCCCGCTACTATTGCTATTACTAAAACTATTGCTAAGACTACTGCGACTACTGCTACTACTGCTACTCCTCCTACTACCACTACTACCTCTATTACTACAACTACTGTTACTGCGATAATGCTACTGCAACAACTACTACTGCTACTGCTGCTACTACTACGGCAAGTACTACTGCTCCTACTTTTGCTACTGCTATTGTTGCTGCTGCTTTAGCTACTACTACAACTACTGGTACTACTTCTGTTACTATTACTACTACTGCTTCTATTGCTACTACTACCACTACTCCAACAACTACTACTACTACAACTTCGACTCCAACTCCTACTACTACTATTACTATTACTACTACTACTACTACAACTACTACTAATACTACTATTACTACTACTACAACTACTACTAATACTACTATTACTACTACTCGTCCTACTATTACTGCAACTACAACTGCTACTCCTACTACTACTAGTACTAGTACTATTACAACAACAACAACAACAACTACTACCGCTATTGCTGCTGCTACGCCTACTTCTGCTACTAATACTATAACTACTACTACTACTACAATAGCGACAACTACTAATAGTTCTATTACTGCTACTACTACTATTCTACTAGCACTACTAATACTACAATTATTATGGCTATTACTACTTCTGCAACAACAACTACTACTACTTCTAGTTCTAATACTGCTTCTTCTACTACTTTTACTACTACTACAACTCCAACTCCTACTACTACTCTACTACTTCTTCTACCGCAACTACTATTCATCCTACTGGTACTCTGATTACAACTTCTACTACTACTATGACTACTACTACTACTACTACTACTACTACTATAGCTATTACTACGACAACTACTACTTCTACTACTACTACTACTACTACTGTTGCTAATACGAATACTACTACTTCTACTACTACAACTGCTACTGCTGCTGCTGCTGCTGCTACCACTACTACAACAACTACAACTACTACTACCCCTGCTACTACGACTACAATGACTATTACAACAGCTACTACTCCGACAACCGCCACAATGGTAACTAGTACAACTACTGCAACTACAACTACTACTTGTAGTACTACTCCTAATACAAGCATAGCAACTACTACTACTTCTAGTACCACTCCTAATACGAGTACAACAATAACTACTACTACTGCTAGTACTACTACAATGCTACTCCGACCACTAATACTACTATGATGACTACTACCACCACAACTATGACCACTACTATGATTGCAACTACTATTACTACTACTACCGCTACTACTGCTACTAAAACTTTTACTATTACTAATACAACCTCTACTGCTTCTATTACTATTATCACTACTACTGCTGCTATAGCTGCTCTGTTACTACTACTACTACGAGTGCTACTACTACTACCACTACTACAACTACTACTACTACTTGTACCACTACTACTACTACTCCTACAACTACTACCACTACCACTACTTCTACGATTACTACTAGCACTACTACTACTACCACAACAACTTCTCCTACTACCACTGTTACTATGACTATTGCTACTGCTATTTCGGCTTCTACTACTGCTACTACTACTACCGGTGCTATTACTTCTACTATTGCTACAACTGCTATTGCTCTTACCTCATATGCTACCACTACTTCAACTACTACAACTGCCGCTATTGCTACCACTACAACTTCTATTACTACATGCTACTGCTACTTGTACTACTGCTGTGACTACCACAACAACTACTGCCGCTACTACTACAACAACTACTTCTACACCTGCTACAGCTGCTACAATGGGTACTACTACTAGCATTTCCTCCATTACCACTACTAGTACTTCTACTACTACTACTACTACTGCTCCTACTGCCACTGCTGTTGCTACTACTACTACTAATACTACTTCTAATACTGCTATTATTGCAACTTCAACTACTTCTACTGCTACAACTACTATTACTACTACTATAGCTACTGCTACTATTACTGCTACTACTACTACTACTACTACTACTACTATTACTACTACTATTGCTACATCTACAACTATGAATAGAACTATTGCTATTACTTCTACTACAACAACAACAACAACTATTACTACTACTACTACAACCTTTGCTACTACTGCTATTACTACTACTACAACTGTTACTACTATTTCTACAACTACTATTACTACTACAACTATGACTACTACTACTACTACTATTACTACTACAACTATGACTACTACTACTTTTACTACTACTACTACTACTACTATTACTACTACAACTACGACAACTACTACCACTACAACTACAACTGCTACCACAACAACTACTACTACTACTTGTTCCACAATAAAAACTACTACTACTCCTACTACTATGATTGTTGCTACTACTTGTATTGCTACAACTAATACTATTGCTACTACTACAACAACAACTACTACTACTTCTACCAATGATACTGCTCCTGCGGCTACTATAACTACTTCTATAGCTATCGCGATGACTACTACTACTCATACAACTACTGCCAATACTGCTACTACTACAACTATTACAGCTACTACTACTACTACTACTCCACCTACTACTACAATAACTACTTTTGTTACTATTGCTACTACTACTCCGACAACTACTACTGTTACAACAACCGCCACCACTACTATGACTACTACTACAACAACAACCACTGCTATAATGCCTACTACTACTACTCATACTGTTGCTGCTACGACTGCTACTACAACTGCCACTACTACTGCTGCTGCTACTATTGCTACTACTACTGTTGTTGATATAGCTACAATCGCTTCACTTGCTGCTAGTACAACTGCTACTACTCCTACTACTAATACAACTATTGCTACTACTTTTGCTACTGCTACTTCTTTTGCTACTACTACTAGTTCTACTACTAGTACTGCAACTACTACTACTACTGCTACAACTACTACTACTGTTGCTACAACGATTATAACTACTACTACTACTGCTTCTACTACTACTACCACCAGTACTACAACTGCTACTATAGCTACTACTATTATTACAATCATTGCTACTACTTCTGCTACTACAATTGCTACTATTGATTCTGCTGCTGCTGCTACTTCTACTACTAGTACTACTACTACTATTGCTACTACTTCTGCTACTACAACTACAACTACCACTACAGCTATAATTACTACTTCCACTGCTACTACTATAACTACTGCTACTACTACTATTGCTGCTACTAGTACTGCTACTACTACTACTACTAGTACTATTAAAACACTACTATTACAGCTAGTGCATCCGCTACTACTAGTGCTACAACAACCACAGTTGCTGCGACTCTCGCTACTACTATAGTTGCTGCTCTTACAACTTCTACTGCAGCTGCGGCTGCTACTAATGCTACTACAACTATTGCTGCTACTGCTACTAGTAATAATACTAGTACTATTATTGTTACTGCTACTACAGCAGCTACAACTACTACAACAGCTACTACTACTATTACTTCTGCTACTACTACTACTGCTACTACTACTATTGTTGCTGCTACTACTACTACCACTACTGCTGCTGCTACTACTATGATGACTAAGACAGCAACTCCTAATACTACTAATGTTGCTACTCCTACTACTGCTACTACTACTACTACTCCAACTAATACTACTGTCACTACTACTACCACTGCTACTACAAATATTAGTTCTACTACTGCTATTACTACTGTCACTACTACAACTACTTCTCATTCTATTACTACTTCTACTATTACTTTTGCTGTTGCTACTACTACTACTACTGATACTACTGTTACCACTTCTTTGGCTGCCACTCCAACTACTACTGCTATGACTACTACTACTACTACTACTACTACTACTACTACTACTACTACTTCTACTACTACTGCTACTGTCACTACTACTGCCACTACTACTACAACAACAATAACAATAATAACTACTACTCTACTACTGCAACAACTACTACCACTAATCTGACTGCCACTAAAATTACTACTGCGATTACTACTACTTCTACTACTACTGCTACTACTTCTACTATTGCTGCAACAACAACAACTACTACTACCTCTACTCCAATGACTACTACTATAGCTACGGCTACTGCTACAGTGACTACTACTAGTGCTGCTAAAACTTCTACTACTACTGCCCCTGTCGCTACTACAAAGATATCACCACCACAACTTCTATTGCGTTTGCGACTAATACTACAACTTGTCCTACTACTATTAGTACTAATACCACCTTTGGTACTACTCCAACTGCTTCTCCTACTAATACTACTCTTGCTGCTACTACCACTGCTACTACGACAATTAATACTGCTGCAACTTCTAGGACTACTACTACTACTTTTTCTATAACTATTACTATTACTACTACTACCACTACTATAGCTACTTCTGCTACCACTACAACAACTACTACTTCTGTGACTAATGCTACTACTATTACTACCATAACTACTACCATTGTTATAGCTATTACAACTGCTACAACAACTGCGACTGACACTACAACTGCTACAACTTCTGCTACTTCTGCGACTAATCCGACTAGTACTACTACTACTACTAATACTACTGCACTACTACTATTACTATTGGTAATACTATTGGTACTACTACTACTACTACTGCGACTATTGTTGCAACTACTGCTACTACTACTGTTATTACAACCACCACCACAACCACTACTACTACTACTACTACTCTACTACTACTACTACTACTACTACTATTGTAACTACTGCTACTAGTACTAATACTACTACTATTACAACAACTACTCCAACTATTATAATTCCTCCATGTACTACTACAACAGCTACAGTAGCTACTGCTACTGCCACTACTACTACTCCTACTACTATTTCTCCTACTACGGCTAACTACTACTCCTCCTCTTGCCAATGCTGCTATTGCTACTCCTGCTGTTGCCAATACTACAGCTACTGTTGCTACTGCAACAACAACTATTGCTACAGCTACCACTACTCCTACTACCACTACTACTGCTGCAACAACTACTACTACATCTGTTCCTCCTACTACTACTATAGCTACTACAACAACCACTACGACTACTAAAAATACTATTACGATTGCTACTACTACTCTTACTACTGCTTCTATTACTACTACTACTACTGATACTAGTTGTACATCTACTATTATTTTTACTAGTGATACTACTGCTAGTACTGCAACACTTCTATTGCTACACCTACTACTACAACCATTACTAAGACATTTAATACTACCACTACTACTCCTAAACCTAAACCAACTCCTACTACTACTGCTACTGCTACAACTACAACAACAACAACTATTATTACTACTACTACTACTACTACTACTACTACTTTTACCAATACTCCTACTTCTACTACTACTACAACAACAACTACTGTTGCTACCGCTGCTGCTGCTGCTGCTACTGCTACTACTACCATCGCTACTGCTACCGTTGCTGCTACTACTGTAACAACTAGTGCAACTGCTACTATTACTGCTACTGCAACTACTGCTACAACTGCTACAGCTGCTCCAAGCACTACTACTACTAGTGTGCTACAACTACTACTACTACTACTTCTATTACAGCAAGTACTACTACTACTGCTACTACTACTACTACTACTACGATGACTACTACTGCTGCCGCTAGTACTTTAACTACAACTTCTACTACTAGTACCAGGACACTTACTACTACTGTGCTACCTACAACAATGACAAATACTACCACTACTACTTTTTCGACTATGACTCCTACTACTACTGCTACTACTGCTGCAACTAGAACTATTACTACTACTACTACTACTTCTGCTACTATTTCTACTACTAATAGTATTGCGGCTGCTTCTACTAGTTTTATTACTTCTACAACAATAACTCCTACTATAACAATGACTACTGCTAGTACTGTTGCTGCTGCTACTACTTCTGCTACTTCTACTGTTACTACTAATCCAGCTACCACTACTTCTAGTACTACTAGTACTGCTGCTACTAGTATATTTGCTACTGCAATTAATACTACATCACTTACTACTACTACTACTTCAACTATTGCTGCTGCTACTACTAATACTATTCCTACAGCTACTGCTACTACCACTACCACAACTGCTACTACCACTACCACTACTACTATTACTACTACTACTACTTCTATTACTACTACTACTACTGCTCCTTCTACTACTATTGCCACTACTACTTCAATTACTACTACTACTCCTAGTACTACTGCTACTTCTACTACTACTTCTACTATTACAACAACTACTGCTGCTACTTCTGCTACTGCTTCTACAACTACAACTAGTACGAATACTACTACCACTACTACTACTACTACTCCTCCTCCTACTACTGCTACTACTACTTCTACTACTCCTAATATTAATACTACAAGCACTACCACCCCAACTGCTACTACTACTTCCACTATTACTACTAACACTGCTACTACTACTTCCACTATTACTACTAACACTGCTACTACTACTACAACAATTATTACTACTACTATTACCACTACTACTGCTACTATTGCTACTAGTATAACTATTTCTAATACTACTGCTGCTACAACTACAACTGCTGGTACTACTACTGCTACCACTACTATAATTGGTACTACTACTACTATTGCTACTACTGCTACTACAGCCATTACTGCTACCGCTACTACTACTGCTAATAAGCCTACTACTACTGCAACTAGTACTACAACATCTACTACTATTGCAACTACTGCAACTACTACCACTGTAGCTATGACTAACACAACAACAACTACCGCTACTACTATTGCTTCTCCTACTACTACTAGTACTACAACTGCTACTACTACTACTATAATAACTACTACTATTGCTTTTGCTTTTTTGCTGCTAGTACTAATTTTACTACTACTGCGATAACTACTTTAGTTTCAACAACTGCTACTACTACTACAACAACTACTATGACTACTACTACTCCTGCCACTGCTACTACTAATGCTACTTCTACTTCTGCTACTACGACTAATACTGCTACTTCTGCTAATACTAGCACTACTATGACTGCGACTACGATTGCTACTTCTACTACCTTTACTACTGCTACCACTACTATTGCTACTGCAACTACTACTACTACTACATTTACTATTGCTACTACTACTACTACAATTGCTAATGCTACTACTACTACTATCACTACTACTACTCCTCCTCCTCCTACTACTACTACTAGAAAAACTACCATTACTACTAGTAGTACCACTACTACTACTACTTTTACTACTGCTACTACTACAGCTACTATTGCTACTGCTACCACTACTACTACTACTATTACTACTGCTATTGCTAGCTCTACAGCTACTACTACTAGAACTCACGCTACCACTACTATAGCTACTACAACAACTACTTCTAATATAACAACTACTACAACTAGTACGACTGCTATGACAACTACTACGACTTCCATTGCTACAATAACTACTATTATGACTACTACTTGTCCTACAACTACTACTCCTACTACTACTACAACAACAACTACTACTTCTACTACATCTACCACTACTGCTATTACCACTACTACTACTACAGCTACTGCTACTACAAGTACTTCTACTACTACAAGTACAACTACTGCTACAACTACTATAGCTGCTGCTGCTACTACTACTACTACTACTACACTACTAACGCTACCACTACTACTACTACTCCTACTACTACTGCTGCTATTACTACAATAGTTGCCACTACTACCACTAGGATTGCTACTACTGCTACTACTACTACTTTAACAACAATAACAACTACTACCACTACTATTACTTTCACTACTACAACTATGTTGACTACTACTACTATTACAACAACTACTACTTTTGCTACTGCTACTGTTGTTACTATAGCTACTACCACTACTACTATGATGACTGCTACTTCCACTACTACTCCAGCTACTACTACTACTATTGTTTACAAATATCACTACTACTAATACTACTTCTACTACTACTTCACTTCTACCTTAACTACTACTGCTATTACTATTACTGCTATGACTATTTCTTATAGTAATTTAGCTACAACAACAGCCGCTACTACTATTACTACTATGACTATTTCTTCTAGCACTTCAGCTACAATAACTACTACTACTAGTATAATTTCTACTACTACTGCTGCTGCTACTCCAATTCGTACTTACTGCTACTACTACTACTCCTACTACTATTGCTACTACTACTCCTACTGCTACTACTAGTACTTCTACTTCTTCTAATATTGCTACTACTATGACAGCTACTACTACTACTACTCCTACTACTTCTACTGCTACTGCTGCTACAATTACAGCTACTAGTACGACAACTACTACTACTTCTACTGCTACTACTGCTGCTACTATTGCTACTTTTGCTACTACTCCTACTTCTGCTACAACTTCTACTATTACTACTGCTAGTCCAACTACTTCTATTGCTACACCTACTACTAGTCCTACAATAATTACTAAGACTACAAATACTACCACTACTGCTACTCCTAGACCAACTCCTCTTGCTACTACTACTGCAACTACTACAACTACTACTACAACTTCTTCTACCACCAATATCGCTACATCTACTACTATTATGACAATAACTACTATTGCTACTGCTGCTGCTGCGACTACTACTACAACTATAACTACTGCTACTACAACTGCTACTACTACAACTACTAGTGTAACTACTACTACAACTGCTACTGCTACTGCTGTAACTATGCTACTGCGGTGCTGCTACTAGTACTACTACTGGTACTACTGCTACAGCTACTACAGCTACAACTGCAACTGCAAGTACTACTACTATTACTACTACTACTGCTACGACTACTACTGCTACTGCTAGCACTATAACTTCAACTTTTGCGACTAAAATCACGACACTTACTACTACTACATTGCCTACAACAATGACAAATACTACCACTATGACTTTTCCTACTACGACTTCTGCTACTACTAGCACTGTAATAGCTGCTACTATTATGACGACTGCTCTAACTACTACTTTTACTACTACTACTACTTCAGCTACTATTTCTACAACTTCGACTACTACGGCTGCTTCTACTACTATTACTGCTTCTACAACAGCAACTACTTCATCTACAGTGACTACTGCTAGTACTGTTGCTGCTACTACTACTTTTGCTACTCCTACTGCTACTACTAATCTAGCTACAACTACTTCTAGTACTACTAGTACTGCTGCTACTACTATATCAGCTACTACAACTAATACTACTTCCCCTACCACCACTACTACTTCCCCTACTACGACCATTACTACTGCTACAACTACTATTGATACTGCTACTACTGCTGCTGCTGCGACTACCACCACTACTACTACTACAGTTACTTCAACTACTACTATTACTACCACTGCTCCTACTACTACAGTAATAGCTATTACTACTACAAGTCCTACAACAACAAATACTACTACTACTGCTACTACTACATCTTCTACTACTGCTACTACTACTACAGTTGCTACTGCCATTGCTACTACTCCTTCACTATGACTATAATTACTACTACTGCTGCTCCTGCTATTGCTACTACTACTGCTACAACTGCTTTTGCTGCTATTGCTACTACTAGTACTAGCATTATAACTACTACAACAACTACTTCTCGTACAATAATAACAACCACCACTCCTACTACTTCTATACCTTTTACTACTACTACTACTACTAATCCTATGACCATATTTACAACTACAACTATTACTATTACTCGTGCTGCTACTACTATAGTTAGACTGCTACTGCTGCTACTACTACAACAACTGCTACTACTATTGCCACTACTACTACTACTTCGGCTACTACAACTACTGTTACTACTGCTACTACTACTACTATTTCTACTACACCTACTACCGCTATAAGTTCTATGGATATTTATACAACTGCTACTTCCAACACTACTTCACTACTACTACTACTTCTTCTTCTACTCCTACTACCACTACTACTAGCAGGGCTACTCACACTTATGCTGCTGCTACTACTACTACTACCACTACGACTGCTACAAGTACTACTGCTACAACTACTACTAATACTACTACTACTATTACAACTATAGCTACTGCAACTACCACTGCTACAACTATTACTACTACTACTACAGCAGCTACTATCACAACTGCTCCTGCCAAAACTACTAATACAACTGCTAATACTGTCGCTGCTACTACAGCTACTACTACTACAACAACTGCTACTACTACTACTACTACTGCTACTACTAATGAAATTTCTACTATTGCTACTACGGCTTATACTACTACTTCTGCTAATACTAGTACTACCACTACTACTAATACTACTACTACTCGTACTACTACTTCTACTAGTACTTCTACGACTACTGCGACTACTGCTACTGCTACTAGAACTACTACTACAACTACTACTACTACAACTACTGCTAGTACTACTACTAGTATAACTTTTACAACAACAACAACAACAACAACTACTACTACCACTACCAATACAATAATTACTACTGCTATTATTGCTACTACTGCTACTACTGCAACTACTGCCACTGCTAGTACTACTACTATTACTACTGCTTGTACTACGACTACAACTCCTTCCACTACTACTAGTACTAGTACTACTACTACTACCACTTGCACTAGTACTACTACCATTGTTACCACGACTACTACTACTTAAGTTGCACTACTGGTATTACTACTACTGCTACTACAACTACTACACCTACTACTACTACCACTGCTCTACTCCGACTTCTGTTGCAACTATTGCTACTACTTCTTCTACTGCTGCAACTTCTGCTACTACTACTACCGAAGCGACAACGACAACTACTGTTGCTTCTATTTCTACAGCTGCTACTACTATCACTACTACTCCTACTACTACTACAACTACCACCACTATTAACACTACCATTTCTACTTGTACTACTACTGCTACGGCTGCTGCTGCTGCTAATGCTACTACTGCTAAGAGACTACTACTTTGATTACTCTACTACTATTACTAATGCTACTACTACTGCTACTAATACTATTACTATTACAATGACTAGTAGTACTACTCCAACTGCTACTACAGTTGCTGCTGCTACTGCTTCTCCTGCTACAACTACTTCCACTACTGCTACTACTGCTACTACTACTACGACTGCTCCTATTGCTACTAATGCTACTAGTCCTACTACTACTACTACCACTACTACTACACTACAATAACTGCTAGTATTGCTACTAATGCTACTAGTCCTACTACTGCTACTACTACTACTAATAGTACTACTACAACTACTACTACTAATACTACTACTTCTCCAAATATTACTATTGCCACATTCGCTACTGCTACTGCTACTGAAACTGGTATTGTTAACAGGCAGACAACTATAGCTACAACTATAGCTACAGCTACTGCTACTACTGCTACTAGTCCTACTTCTACAACTACTAATACTATATTTGCTACTACTACTTCTACTATTACTACTTTTACTATATCTGCTACTGCTGTAATTGCAACTATAACAACTAATACTACTATTGCTACTACTGCTTCTTCTACTACTGCTCCTACTACTACTGCTACTTTTACTACTACTGCTACTACAATTACTAGTACTAGTACTACTACTAATAATAATAATAATAATAATAATAATAATAATAAGACTACTACTACTACTACTATTTCACCTAGTACTACAACTACAACTACAACTTTTCCTACTAATACTAGTACTGCTTCTACTACTACCGCTCCAACTTCTGCTACTGCTACTATGACTACAACTACTACTACGACTACTACTGCTGCTGCTACTGCAGCCGCTTCTATTGCAACTCCTGCTCCTATTCCTCCTTCTACACCTACTACGACTACTACTTTAGCTGATACTACTAGAACTTCTCCTACTATAGCTACTGTTACTTCAGCTACTACTACTACTACTAGTGCTACTACTACTACCCCTTCTACTACTTCTACTATTTCTCTCACAAATACTACTACCGCTACTCCAACTACAACTGCTGCAACTAGTGCTACTACTACTTTTACTACTACTACAGCTACTAATGCTACTGCGGCAACAACTACTACTAATGCTACTACTACTACTTCAACTATAGCCACGACGTCTATTGCTCCTACTACTTCTATTAGTACTTCTCAGCTGCTACTACTACTACTGCTACTACTACCGCTGCTGATGCTGCTGTTGCTACTACTACTACTACTTCTACTACTACTGCTACCAATATTGCTGCTACAACAAAAACGACCACTACTACTACTATTACTACAACTATAACTACCACTGCTAATAATTACTCTACTACTATTGCTACTATTGTTATTCATGCTACTACTGCTATTGCCGTTTTGACTACTACTACTACTACTACTACTACTACTGCAACTGCTACAGCTGCAACTACTACTTTAGTTACTACTACTGCTGCTACTAGTACTACTACCACTACTGCTTCCGCTATCACTGCTATTATTACTGCTCCTTCTATTGCTACTATGGCTACTACTGCTACTGTTGCTACTTTTACTACTGCTAATGCTACTACTACTGCTACCATTGCTACTGCGGCAATTGCTACAGATACTACTACAACTGTCGCTACTATTTCATTCCTACTATTGCTTCTACTACTACTCCTCCTACTATTACTACTACTACTTCAACTTCTTCTACTATCACTATTATTATACTACTACTACTTGTACAACTACTGTTACATCTACTACTACTAGTACTACTACCACTACTGCTACTACCACTGCTACTTCCACTACTACTGCTATAATTACTACTGCTGCTGCTACAACTACCAGTACTATAACCACTATTACTTCCACAACAGCAACCTTTGCTACTACAGCAACTGCTACTAATACTACTACAACCGTAGCTCAGATTGCACTTCTACTACTGCTACCACTAATTTTTACAACTACTACTTCTACTTCTTCTACTACTACTACTATTGCTACAACTACTACTTTTAGAACTTCTGTTATTGCTACAACTACTAGTACGACTACCACTACTACTACTACTACTCCTACTTCTGCTACTGCTACTTTGATTACTACTGCGGCTTCTACAACAACTACCACTGCTACTACTACTACAACAACTCCTACTACTATTGTAACTGCTACCACTACTACTACTACTATTACTACTACAACTACCACTACTGCTGCTGCTGCTACTACTACTACTTCACCTACTACTACTACTACTACTGCTACTACTACTACTGGTCCTACTACTACAAGTATCTCTCCAACTACCACTGCTGCTACTCTTACTGCTGCCACCAGTACTGCTACTACTGCTACTACTACTACAACTACTAAGACTACTACTATCATTTTGCTGCTACTACTACTGCTACTGCTACTGCTGCAACTATTGCTACTATAATTAATTCTACCACAATGCGACTGCTACTACTCCTCCTGCTATTGCTGCTACCACTACAACAACTACTTCAACGGCTACCACTACTACTACAACAACTACTACTACTATTGCTACTATTACTATTACTTCTACTACTACTATTCCTGCTACAGCTATTACTGCCACTATTACTGTTACTACTACTACTGTTGCTACTACTACGACTACTACTACTACAACTACTATCACTACTATTACTGCTACTACTGCAACTACTACTGTTGCTACTTCTAGCATTACTACTTCTAGTACAACAACAGCTTCTACCACTACTTCTACAACAACTAGATCTACTGCTACCACAGCTACTGCTATGACTACTACTACTACAACAACAACAACAACTACTATTACTGCAACCACCTCTCCTACTATTTGTACTGCTGTGACTACTATTGCTACTACTACTACTACAACAACTACTTCTCATACTACTACTACTGCTACAACTATTGCTGCTACTACTGGTGCTGCTACTAGAACTACTACTACAACAATTACTACTACTACTGCTAATACACCTCCTACCACTACTACTACTACTAGTACAATAGCTGCCACTAATGCTACTACTGCTACTACTGGTGCTACTACTACTACAAATACTATTACTGCTACTACAACAACAGCTGCTACTGCTACTAGCATTACTTCTCCTACTACTGCTATTGCTCTTACTCCTATTGCTATAACTACTTTTGCCAGTACAACTATTACTATTATCGCTACTACTAATACAAGTATTTTAGGTCCTATTGCTGCTACTACTCTGCTGCTACCGCTACTAACACTACTATTGCTACTACTACCACTACTATAGCTACTACAGCTATTGCTACTTCTACCGCAACTACTACTTCTACTAATGCTGCTACTGCTTCTACTACAACTCCGACTACTGCTCCTACTTCGATTCCTTCTACTACTACTCCTACCACCACCACCACTACTACTACTGCTACTGCTACTACTGTTGCTACTACTACTGTAATTACTACTATTACTACCACTATGACTACTACTCTTACTAGTACTATTATTACCAATGCTACTATTATTACCATTACTGCTGCTACTACTCCTACTACTACTATTGTTGCTGCTACAGTTGCTGCTACTACTACTACTGTTTCTTCTATTACTACGACTACTATTACTACTTCTACTGCTATTCCTACTTCTACTCCTACTACTACGACAACAATATCAATAACTACTACAACTACTACTACAAGTACTACTATAGTTGCTAGCACTACTACTATTAGTACTACTAGTACAACTACCACTACTGCTCCTTCTCCTAGTACTACTACTGCGACAACAACAACAACTACTACTTCAACTACTACTACGTCTGCTACTACTACTACTACTATTACATCAGCTGTTGCTACTGCGGCTACTACTAATATCACTACTACAGTTGTTGCTACTACAATAACTATTATGACTACTACAACAACTACTACTACTACTAGTAGATCTATAACTACCTCTGCAACAACAACTACTTCTGCTACTACTACCACTATGACTATTATTACTACAACTACAACTGCTACTACTGGAATTACTACTACTCCTACAACTACTATTAGTACGATTAATACTACTACTGCTGCTACCTCCACCACTACTACTCCTACTACAACTACTATAACAACTGCTACTACTCTTACTACTACCAATACTACTACTACTCCTACGACTGCCAGTACTACTCCTACTGCTACTATTACTACTCATATCACTACGACTATCACTACTATTGCTACAATTACTCCAAATTCTCCTACTACAACTACTAATGCTGCTGCTACTACTACTCCTACTTCAACTATACTACTTCTACTACCACTACCACTAATACTACTACTACTACTACTACTACTACAACAATAACTACTATTGCTACAAATACTCTGACTACTACTTCTACTACTACTTCTACTACAACTTCTACTACAACTACCACTACTGCTGCTGCTGCTATTACTACTAGTACTACAACAACAACAACAACAACTACTACTACTATGACTATTGCAATAACTACTACGGCTACAACTACTACAACGACAACTACTAGTACTACATCTACAACAACTACCACTACTACTGCTATTACTACTGCAACAACTATTGCTCTTATTAATGCCACTACAACAACTACTACTACTACTACTAGTACTATTGGTACTATAGCTACTAATGCTGCTCCTTCTACTACTATTACTACCACTGCTACTACTACTACTACAATTACTACTTCTACTACTACTACTCCTACTACTTCCACTACAACTGCTACTACTGCTGCTATTACTATTACTACAACTATTACTGCTGCTGCTACTGCTGCTACTACAACTACAACTGCCACTACTACTTCAACGACTACTACTGCTCCAACTACTACACTACTACTACAACTAAAGCTATTAGCACTACAACCGCAGCTACGCCATCGACAACTACTACTATTACTACTACTACTATTACTACTACAACTACTACTACAACTACTATGACTACTGCAAAGACAACAACTACTACTGCTACTACTACCTCAACTACTGCAAGTACTTCTTTTGCAATGATACTACTACTACAACTACTTCTACTACTACTCTTGCTACTACTACTACTTCTACTACTACTCTGCTACTACTACTACTACTTCTACAACTAGTACTCCTACTCCTATACTACTACTACACTACTACTACTCCTACTACTGTCTACTACTACTGCTACTACTACTTCTACTCTACTGCTGCTGCTGCTGCTGCTGCTGCTTGCTGCTACTACTACTACTACTACTACTACTACTACTACTACTACTACTACTACTACCACTACTACTCTAACTACTACGACTGATACTACTCTAACTACTACGACTGGTACTACTGCAACTATTATTTGCTACTACTAGCATGAATACTACAACTTCTACTATAGGCACTACTACTACTACTACTACTACTACTACTATTCCTAATACTACTGCTGCTCTTATTGCTACAACTACAACTCCTCCTGCAGCTACTACTATGTCGTCTACTACTACTACTTCTACTACTACTTTTACTACTTCTACTACTATGAATCTTATTGCTACTACTACTACTGCTGCCACTGCTATTGCTACTTCTACGGCTACTACTACAATTGCTACTACAACTTCAACTACTACAATTACTACTACTACCTCTACTACTACTACTTCTATTATTACACTACTACTACAAATACAATGACAAATAATACTGCAGCAACTACGCCTACTACTACTACTATTGCTTCTTCTTCTTCTTCTACTACTACTGCTACTACTACTTCTACAACAACTACTACAACTAATACTACTACTACTATGATTACTGCAAATACAAAAACAACAACAACTACTACTAGTACTACTACTACTAGTACTATGCTACTGATACTGTTACTATTGCAACTGTTACTACTGTTACTAGTATGACTACTTTGACTTTTACTACTGTTGTTGCTACTACTACTGCTGCAACTGCTACTTTTACTACTACTACTACTACTACTACTACTACTACTACTACTACCACTACTACTACTACTACTACTACAACTACTACTACTACTCCAAGTACTACTATAACTACTACTATTACTACTACTACTACTTGTACTTCTACTATTACTATTACTACTACTAATACTACTACTAATAATACCACTACTACTCCTACGACTACTACAACTACTCTTAATGCTGTAATTACTGCTGCTACTACTATGACTATTACTACTACTACTACTACAATTACTACAAATTCTCCAACTACAACTACTAATATTGCTACTACTACTCCCACTCCTACTACTATGCTACTTCTACTACCACCACTACTAATTCTAATGTTACTACTACTACTACTACTACTACTACTAATACTACTACTACTGCTGCTGTAACTACTATAACAGCTTCTACTACCATAACTACTACTACTGCTACTGCTGCTACTAGTGCAACAACTACTACTCCTACCACTACTGCTAACGATACGACTACCACTGCATCTACTACTACTACTACTACTACTAGTACAACTACTACAACTTCTCCTACTGCCAATGCTACTACGACTATTACTACTGCTGCTGTTGCTTCTTCCATTATTGCTAAAACTGTCGCTGCCCTTAGTGCTAATGCTTCAAATACTTCTACTACGACAATAACTATTGCTACTATTATAGCTTTTACTGCTATTACTACAACTACTACCGTTAATGTGCTACTGCTGTTACTACTACTACTACTATTATTGCTACTACTACTACTACTACTACTACTACTTCTACAACTGCTACTACTGCAACAATGGGTACTACAACAACTACTGCTACCGCTAATACTACTACTACTCCTCCTTCTCCTACGGCTACATCCGCTATTGCTACTACTACAACTATCACTTCTACTACTGCTACTCCTGCCGCTTCTGCTACAACTAGCACTACAGCTACTACTACTATGACTACTAGTACTACTACTTCTACTACTACCGCTGCTACCATTACAACTACTACTACTACCACTACTTCGGCTACTGCTAGTGCTACTATAACTAATAATTCTACTACTACTGCTAGTACCACTACTACTACAACTACGGCTGCTACTGCCACTACTACAACTACTTCTACTATTACTACTACTAGTACAACCATTACTAGTACAATCACTTTCACCACAACTGCTCCTACGCCCATGATGACTTTTGCAATTGCTACTGCTACTACTACTACTACTGTTGCTGCTACTACTACTCCTACAACAGCTACCACTTCTACTGCTACTACTATTACTACAGCTGCTACAACTACACAACTACTACAAGCACTATTGTCACTTCAACAACTACTACTATTGATACTACTACTATACTAATACTACAACAACTAGTATAGAAATGGTACTACTCCTACAGCTAATACTATTATTGCTACTAATACAAGTACTACTACCACCACCACTACCACACCTACTGCAACTACTACTACTCTTACTACTACTATTACAACTACTAATGCTACTGCTACTCGTACAACAACTACTACTACACCTACGACTATTACTACAACTACTACAATTACTACGAATTCTCCACCTACAACTACCAATACTGCTACTACTACTACTCCTACTACAACTCTACTACTTCTACAACCACGACTACAAATACTACTGTTAATACTACTACTACTACTCCTACTACTACTCTACTACTTCTACAAGAACTACTATTAATACAATTGTTAATATTATTATTACTACTCCTACTACTACTACCACCACCACCACCACCACCACCACTACTACTACTACCACCACAACTGCAACTACTACAATAGCTACTACAACTACAACTAGTCCTACTACTACAACTAATGCTACTACCATGACTACTACTACTAATATTACTACTACCACTTCTTCTACTACTACTACTGGTACTATTACTGTAACTACAACAGCTTCTACAGCTATCACTACTACTACCACTACTGCTACTCCTACGGCCACTACTAGTACTGTTGTTGCTACTACTACCACTAATACTGCTACTACTAATACTACTGCTGCTAATACTACTACTTCTGCTCATACTACTACTGCTGCTACAACTGCTACAACTGCAACTACAACTACTACTGGTACTACTGCTACTAATACTTCAAGTACAACTACAACTACAACTACTGCTACTGCTACTACAACTACGGCTACAACTATTGCTAGAACTACTAATCCAACTGCTACTACTACTAATAATACAACAACAACTGCTGCTGCTACTAATACTACTACTATTATTGCTGCTACTACTATAATGACGACAACTTTTGCTACTATTACTACTACTACTCCAACAACTAATACTATTACTTCTACTAATACTTCTACTACTACTACTACTTCTCCTACTTCTACTACTACTCCTACGGCTATTATTACCACTACTAATAATAATACTACTAGTACTACTACTACTGCAACTTTTACAACAACAACAACAACTACTACTCCTACTACTACTACGACTACTGCTATAGTACTACTAGTAATATTACTACACTACTTCTACTACTACTACAGCTACTACTAGTACTAGTACTACTACTACTACAACTAGTACTACTACTACTATTACTAGTACTCCAATGACTATTACAACGACTACTACGACTACTACTGCCACTAATACAACTACAACTTCTACTACTTGTACTACCAATACTACTACTCTTAATACTACTGCTGCTACAAACATTACTACTACTACTACTACTACTACTACTACTACTTCTACTACTCCTTCTGCTACTACTAATAATATGATTACTACTACCCCTACTACTGCTACTACTACTACTATTGCAACTACTTGCACTACAATTGCTACAAAAACAATAACAACTACTACTACAACTACTACTGCTACTGCTAATACAACTATTATTATTACTAATACCACAAAAACTCCTTCTACTACTACTGCTACTTCTGCTGCAACTACTGCAACAAATGTTGCTACTGCTACTACTACAACAACCGCTGCGACTACAACTACTCCCGTTACTACTAAAACTACTACAACTACTACTACTTCCACAACTAGTACTACTACTCCAACTACTACTACCACTGCTGCAACTACTTATCCTACTACTACAACTTTGCATACTACAACTACTACTATGACTACTGCTACCGCTACTACTGCTACTACTGCTACTACTTTAACTATTGCTACAACAACTGCTACTCTTACTGCAAATGCTGCTAATAATTCTGTTACGACAATAATAGCTGCTATAGTTACTACTTCAATTGCAATTACTACAACTGCTACTGCTACAAGTACTACTGTTGCTACTACTACTATTACTACTGCTACTACTACTACTGCTGCTACTTTTACAACTGCTACTTCTGCTATAATGGGTACCAATACTACGACTGCTACCGCTATTACTACTACCACTAATACTACTAGTACCGCTCCATCTTCTACTGCTGCTATTGCTTCTACTACTACAACGACTTACACTACTGCTACTTCGGCTACTACAACTACTATTACTAGTTCTATTATGGCTTTTCCTATGATTACTAGTACGACTACTACTACTAGTAGTACTAATATTATTGCTATTACTACTTCTATGACTACTACTACTATTACTACTACTACAACTACTACAACAACTATTATGACTACTACTACTAGTACTACTACTATTGATGCTGCTACTGCTGCGGCTGCTACTTCTACTACTACTGCTACTACTGCTGTCGCTGCTACTTCTACTACTACTTCTACTACTACTATTAATCCTTATACAACTATCACTGTTACTGACACTACTACAAGTACTATTACTACTACAACTACCGAGGCTACTACTACTACTTCTTCTAATACTACAACTGCTGCTGCTACTACCACAACTACTACTACCACTACAATGACAACAACAACTACTACTACCACTAGTACTACTAATACTACTTGTACCGCTCCTACGGCTACCGCTCCTATGGCTACTACTAATACTATGACTTCTTCCACTGCTACTTCTGCTACTACTACTACTTCTACTTCTAGTCCTACAACTTCTATTACTACTTCTATTATGGCTTTGGCTACTATTACTACTACTACTACTAGTACTAGTACTAAGATTAGTGGTATTGCTACTACTTTGACTACAACTACTACTATTACTACCACTACTACAGCAATAACAACTATTACTTCTACTACAAGTACTACTACTACTACTGATGCAGATGCTGCTGCTACTACTACTACTGCTGCTACAACTATCGCTACCACTGTTGCTACTACTAGTACTAATACTACTACCACTACTACTATAGTGACTACTACTACTACTACAACCACTACTAATAAGGCTACCACTACCATTACCTGTACTACTACTCCTACTGCTACAACTGCTACCACTACTACTAATCCAACTACTTCTACTACTACCACAGCTAGAACTAATACTACTGCTACTCCTACTGCTACAACAAATACTGCTACTACTATTATGACGGCTATAACTACTCCTACAATAATTGCTACTGCTATAACTATTGCTACAACTACTGCTACTACTACATCTACTACTACTTCTAGTATTGCTACTAAAACTCCTACAGCTTCTAGTACTACTACTCCTACTACTACTAATGCGAGCAATACTAATACTACTACTACTACTACCGCTGCTATGGCAACTACTACAACAACTACTTCTACTACTACTACTGCCACTTCAACAACGATTTCACCTACTACTACTACTACTACTACTACTACTACTACTACTACTATTACTTCTACTACTATTACTATTGCTACTACTACTACTACCACTAGCAATACTACTACTACTATTGCTGCTGCTAATGCTACTACAACTACTACCACTACCGTAACTACTTTTGTTGCTGCTGTTATGACTACTACAACTACTACTACTGCTACTACTAATGTTAGTACTACAACTGTTGCTACTGCTGCTGCTCCTGCTGCTACTACTACTACAACTGCTATTGCAACTAATAATATGACTATTGTTGCTATAGTTACTATTACTGCTACTCCTACTAATACAACAGCTGCAGCTTTTGCTACTACTACTACTACTACGACTCCTGCCACTTCTACTAATATACTATTGCTGCTTCTACTGCGACTGCTTCTACAACAACTTCTACTAGTACAACTGCTACTACTTCTGCTACTACTACTACTAGTACTACTGCTGCTGTTGCTGTTACTACTACTTCTTCTACTACTGCTGTTACTACTACTGCTACTATTATTGCTGCTACTACTACCACGACTATTGCTACTACAGCTACAACTGTTGCTGCTAATACTTCTGCTACTACTACTACTATTGCTGCTAATACTTCTACTACTACTGATGCTGCTACTATTACTACTACTACTACAACTTCTACTACCACTACTACTACTACTACTACTACTACTACTACTACTACTACTACTACTACTACTACTACTACTACTACTACTATTGCTATTGCTAATGGTACTATAGCTGCTACTACCAATTCTACTATTGCTACTATTACTGTGGCAATCAATACTATTACTGCTACTGCTACTACTACAACTTGTACTACTACTACTACTACTTCTAGGATAACAACTACTACTGCTGCTGCTGCTGCTGCTGCTACTTCTGCTACTGCTACTACTACTTCTACTATTGCTACTAGTACTGCAACTATACTAGTACTGCTTCTACAACAATTATTACTGCTACTTCTGCTACAACTACTACTGCTACTACAACTAATACAACAACAACTACTACTACTTTTCCAAGAATAACAAGAAGTACTACCTCTCCTACTAGTACGACTATTTCTACTACTACTACTACTACTACTACTACTACTACTACTACTACTACTACTATTGCTACAACTACTATTAGCACTACTTCTACTACTACAGCTGCTGCTGCTACTGATACAACTACTTCTACTACTACTGCTCCTACTACGACCATTACTACAACTACTTTTGCTCCTTCTACTATTACTACTACTACAGCTACTCCTAATACTCCTACTACAATAGCTACTATTACTAAAACTACTATTGCTCCTTCTAATCCAATTCCTACATCCATTGCTACTACAACTACTGCTACTACTATTACAACTACTGCTCCTTCTGCTACTAGTAGTTCTACTATTCCTCCTCCTACTACTACTAATACTATTACTATTTCTACTTCTGCCTTGGCTACTACTACTAACACTACTGCTCCTCCTACTACTACTAACATTACTACTCCGACTACTCCAACCAGTACTACCACTAAAACTACTACTATGACCACTACTACAAATACTAGTACTACTACTTGTACTACCACAACATCAACAATAATAAACCCTACTACTACTACTGCATCTATGACTATTACTACTACTACTGCAACCACCACTACTGCACTACTAGTACTACTACTACTACTACTAATACTACTACCCATGCCACTACTACTACTGCTACTACTACAACTACTACTACTACTACGACTACAGAGGTGACTACTACAATAACAACAACTACTACTACTATTGTTGCCTCTACTACAACCCCTGATGCGATGACTACCAATCCTATGACTACTACTATTGCTACTACTGCTACAACTTCTACTTCTAATATTACTACTAGTACTACTACTACTACTTCTAGTACTACTACTCCTACTACTACTACTACGATTCCTACTGCTACTACTCCTACTCCTACTACTACTGCTACTTCAACTTGAACTACTACTACGACTACAATTATAAGTACTACAACTATGACTATTACAATAACAATAGCTAGTACTTCTTCTACTACTACTACTACTACTACTACTAGTACTACTAAAACTTCTACAACTACTACTACCACAACCACTAATACTACTACTACTTTTGCTACTACTATTGTGACGTCTACTACTACTACTACAGCTACTGCTTCTACTACTACTATTACTATTGTTGCTACTGCTACTATTACATCTATTACTACTACTACTACAACTACTACTTGTACTACTACTACTCCTACTACTACAACAACAACAACAACTACTACTACTTCTACTACTAATACTACAACTACAGCTTCTACGACCACTAGTACTACGGTCGCTACCACTACTACTACTACTTGTACTACTACTATTACTACAACTACTGCAACAACCACTACTTCAACAAGAATAACAACTTCTATTATTACTACTACTACTATTACTGCTGCTATGATACTACTACACCTCCTGCAATAGCTACTACTACTGCTGCTGCTGTTGCCACTCCTATTACTACTACTAGTATTACTACTACTGTTGCTGCAACTACTGCTACGACTACTAATACTACTACAGCTACTATTACTACTACTGCTACTTCTATTTCTACTATTATTGCTATTACTGCTATTATTACTACAACTCCTATTGCTACGACTACTAATTGTACTACTACTCCTATTGCTACTACTGCTACTACCACTACTTCTAAAACTACTACTACACCTCCTATTTCTACGACTACAACCTCGACTATTACAACTACTTCCAATACTGCTAAGACAATTGCTACTACAACTACTACAACTACTACATCAACTATAACCACAATTGTAGCTACTACTACTACTACTACAACTACAACTCCTCCTCCTACTACTACTACTACTACCACTACTTCTAGAACTACTACTACAACTCCTATTGCTACGACCTCTACTCCTATTACTACAACTACTTCTAATACTATTACTACTAATACGACTGCTACTACTTCTACTACTACTACAACTATTAATAGCGCTTCATTGACATTACTACTCGACAATAACAACAACTACTACAATGACTATAAGTACTAGTACTACAGCTACTACTAGTGCTACTGCTATAATTGCTTCTTCTATTACTACTATTACTCGTACTACTACTGTTTCTATTACTCTCACTACTACTACTAGTGCTCCTACTACTCCAACTACAACTACTACTATTACTACTACTCCTAATACTACTACAATTACTACTACTACCACCACCACTACTACTACTACTACTACTGCTCCACCTCCTACTACTACTACTCCGTCAACTACTACAACGACTACAACTATTACAACTACTATAATTAAAACTACCCCTACTACTCCGACAATAACTACAACTACCACCACAACCACTATTACTATAGCTAGTATTGCTGCTACTACTACTACCACTATTACCACTACTACTACTACTATTATTACCACTATTACTACTACTACCACTATTACTATTGCTGCTACAACTACTACTACTACTATTACTACCACTATGACTCCTACTACTGCTACTATTACTACTATTACTACAACAACTACTCCTACTACTACTTCTACTACTACTACTGCAACTACTACTATTATTACTACTACTACTATGACTACTACTACTGCTGCTGTTGTTGCTGCTGCAGCTGCTATTACTACCACTACTTTTACTACTACTACTACTATTACTACTGCTACCACAACAACTACTACTACATCTACTACTGTTACCCCTACTAATGGTGTTGTTACTACTAATACTGTTGCTACTACTAGTATTGTTACTGCTACTACTACTATTATTGCTCCTGCTACTGCTACTATAATGACTATTTCTACTGCTACTTCAATTTTTCCTACTATTGCTACTACTACTACTTCTAATCCTACTGCTACTTTTGCCACCACTACTCCAACTAATACTACTAAAACTACAACTCCTATTCTCCCACTGCTATAACTACTACTAATAATACTACTACTACTGCTGCTGCTGCTGCTACCACTACTACTACCACTACTTCCACAACTACTAGTACAACAGCAGCAACTACTACTACTACTATGGCGAATACTACTTCTACAACTACTGCTGCTACTTTTGATATTACAATTCCTATTATTACTTCTACTATGATAGTGACTACTGCTATTACTTCTGCTGCTGCTACTGCTACTATACTACTACTACTACTGCGGGTACTACTACAACTACTACTGCTACTGCTACTGCTACAACTATAGCTACTACTACTACTACTTCTACTACTACCGCTAATACTGCTACTACAACAACTACTGCTGCTGCTAATAGTACTCATTCTACTACTTCTATTGTTACTACTTCTGCTTCCATTGCTACTAATACTACTACGACTACAACTGCTACTACTACTACTACTACTACTACTACCTATCATTTGACTACAACTACTACTGCTACTCCTACTACAACTATTGCGACTACTACTACTACTACTACAAATCCTACTATTATTTCAATTATTGGTACCACCACTACTCCTAATACTACTAATACTGCTACTACTACTTTTATTACTACTACTATTACTGCTACTGCTACTACTGCTACTAGCACTTCTACTACTACATTTACGGCTACTTCTACTGTTGCAACTACTACTACTACTACAACAACTACTGCCACTACTATATCTACAACTACGAATACTACTCCTGCTACTACTACTGCTACTACTACTATAACATCTATTACTACTGCTATTGCTACTACTGCAGCTGCTATAGCCACAAGTGCTACTGCTACTACTATAACTGCTACAATTGCTACAGCTACAGGTGCTACTGCTACTACTACTTCCACTACTGTTGCTACTTCTATTCCTATGACTACTACAATCGTTATTACTACTACTACTACTACTACTACTACTACTACTACTACTGCTACTGCTACTTCTACTACAACTACTACTATTACTACTACTACTATTACTACTACTAGTACTACCACTACTACTACTACTATTACTACTACTAGTACTACCACTACTACTACTACAACTACTTCTGGTGCTGATGCTACTATTATTACTACTAATGCTGCTACTACTAATACTACTGTGGCTACTACTACTGCTGCTGCTTCTGCTGCTATTAGTACTATTACTACTACTTCTACTGCTATTGCTGCTGCTGCTGCTGCAGGGACAGCTACTACTAATGCTGCAATAATGCTACTAGTGCTCTACGACTGCTTCAATGGCTACAACTGCTACTATTATTACTATTACTATAACAACTACTACTACTATAGCTACAACAATAACTACTACAACTACTACTGTTGCTACGACTACTAATACTTCTACGCTTACTACTACTACTACTACGGCTACAACTCCTATAGCTTTTTCGACTACTACTCCTTGCTCTACCGCTGCTACTGTTGCTGCTACTACTTCTGATACAATTGCTACTACTACTGTAATTACTATTGCTACTACTACTACTACTGCTACTACTACTACTATAAGTCATCATATTACTACCACTAATTCTACTACTTCACCTACTACAACTATTGCTACTACTATTATGGTTACTGGTACCACTACTAATCCTTCTAATACTGCTAATACTGCTAATACTGCTAATACTACTTTTATCACTACTGCTATTATTATAACTACAACTACTACTACAATTACTGCCACTTCTACTATAGCTACTACAACCACTGCCACGACAATTACTGCTACTACTACCTATTTCTACAACTACTAATACTTCTCTGAATACTGCTATTGCTACTACTGCTACAACTACTACTTTTGCTACTATGGCTACTAATGCAAGTATTATTACTACCGCTACTACTACTTCCACTACCGTTGCTACAATAGCAGGTACTACTATTGCTACTGCTACTTCTACTACTGTTGCTACAATTACTCCTACGAGCACTACAATTACTACATCTACTAATCTTATAACTACTACTACTGCTACTTCAACTACTATTGCTACAACTACTTATTCCACAGCTGCTGCTACTATTACTACTTTACTACTACTACTACTACTACTACTACTACTTCTACTTCTACTACTATCAATACTACTACTAGTATTGCTACTAAATATGTTGCTATTGCTACTATTACAAGTATTGTTACTACTACCACTACTACTGCTACTACCGTTACTGCTACAACTGCTGCTACTACTACTATGACAATTGTTGCTACTACTACTATTACTCCTACGATGACTACAATAATTACTACTACTACTACTACTACTTCTGTTGTTGTTGCTGCTACTATTATTACTACTACTATTGCTACTAATACTACTAGTACTACATCTACTACTCCTAGTTTGGCTACTTCTATTACTACTACTACTGCTACTATTTGTATTACTACTAATACTACTACTACTACTACTAATACTTTTGCTACTAAACTTCTACTATTGCTGTTACTACTACAACTATTGTTGTTGTTACTACAACCTCTACTACGGCTATTGCTACCACTACAACTACTCCTACTACTACACTACTACTAATGTTGCTGCCACCACTATAACTATTGCTACTGCTGTTGCTACTACAACAACTACTACTACTATTGCAGTTGCCGCTACAACTGCTAGTCCTACAACAATTGTTGCTACCACTGTTGCTACTACTGCTACTACTTCTATAACTACCAAGATCACTAGAACTAATGCAAGTAGAAATAATTCTACTACTACTGCTACTCCTACTACTCCTACTATAATAACTACTACTCCAACTAGTATTACTGTTGATACAACTGCTACTCCTACTCCAACTAATGCTGCTGTTGCTACTAATACTGCTACAACTATTAGTATTACTACTACTACTACTACTACTATTACTACTACTACGACTACTTCTACTACAACTACTACTACTTTTACTACTACTACTAAAACAACTACTACAATTACTACCAATACTACTCCTACAACAGCTACAACTACTACTACTAATATGACAAGTACTACTACAATTACTACTACTACTACTACTACTACTATTACTACTACTACTACTACTACTATTACACCTACTGCTACTACTGCTGCTACTACTACAGTTACTACTACTACGGTGACTACTACTACTACAATTACTACTACTACCACTACTACCACTACTACTACTAATATTACTACTAGTACTACTACTACTACTACTTCTCCTACTATTACTACTTCTGCTACTGCTACTTTAGCTACTACTACTGCTACTACTGCTTTTTCTACAACTACTACTACAATTGCTACAACTAACCCAATGACTAATACTACTGCTACGGCTGATACAATTACTACTACTCCTACTCCAACTCCAACTGCTACTACTACTCCTACTCCAACTAGAACTTCTACCACTACTGCTACAGTAGCAACAACAACAAAAACAACAACTACTACTACTAGTATAGCAACTACTACTAATAGTACCACTGCTCCAAGTACTACTACTGCTACTAGTACGGCCACTACTACTACTACTACTACTACTACTACTATACCTTCTTCGGATACTACTGCTACCACCACTACTACTACTAATATTGTTAATGTTGTTGTTGCTGCTCCTACTTATACTACTGCTACTTTTCCTATTACTAATACTACTGTTGATACCACTATTGCGACTACTACTATCGCAACCACTACTTCTACAAGTACTTCAGCTACCACAATAGCTACCACCACTACTACTACTACAACTACTGCTATTACAGCTACGAGTACTACAGCTATCACTACTTCAACAACTATTGCTACTACTACTAATTCTCCTACGACTACTACTACTGCTACAACAACTACTACTACCCCAACTACCAAAGCTACAAATACTACCACAACTACTGCTACTACCGCTACTACCATTAATACTACGGTTACTGTTACTACTACTATGACTACTACTACTACTATTGTTACTACTGCTAACACTACGACCACTACAACTACTGCTGCTACTACAGCTACTACTACAGCTATTGTTGATTCTACTACTACTACTGCTGCTGTTGCTGCTACTACAATTACTACTATTACTACTACACTACAATTTCTGCTATTGCTCTCCTATTACTACTCCTAATTCTAATCCTACTGCTACTTTTACCAACACTACTCCAACTAATACTACTCAAATTACTACTCCTACTACTACCACTGCCCTGAAAACTATTACTGCTACTACTACTACTACAACAATAGCAACTACTACTATTACAACAACAACTACTACTACTACCATTACAAAAAATACTACTACTACTATGGCTACTACTACTGCTACAACTGCTGCTGCTACTTTTGATAATACTACTGCTACTATTACTACTACTATGACAATGACAACTGCTACTACTTTTGCTGTTACTGCTGCTATAAGGCTTCTACTACTATTGTTGGTACCACTACTACTACTGCTACTACTACTACTACTACTTATGTTGCTACTACTAGTACTACTACAACTTCAACTACTACTATTGCTACTTCTACTACAACTGCTACTACTGCTAGTACTACTAGTACTGCTACTACTACTACTCCTACTACAGCTACTAATAGTACTTATTCCACTACTTCTACTTTTACTACTGCAACTGCTACTACTTCTTCTTCTTCTACTACTGCTGCTGCTGCTACTACCACTACTATTACTTGTAATTTCACTACAAATACTGCTACTACTTCTCCCACTACAACTACTGCTACTATTACTACAACAAATGCTACTATTATTAGGATTACTGGTACCACTACTACCTCTCGAAATACTACTAATTCTGCTAATACTACTTTTATAACTACTACTATTACTGCTACCGCTACAACTACTACTACAACTTCTACTACTGCTATGACTACTTCTACGACTACAACAACTACTACTACTATATCTGCAACTACTAATACCACTCCTTCTACTTCTTCTGCTACTACTACTACAATAGCTACTACTACTACTACTGCGAATACTGCTACTACTACAATTATTATTACTACTACTACTACTACTCCAACTACAACTGTTGTTTCTACTACTACTACTACTACTACTACTACTTCTACTCCTACTACTGCTACTACTATTACTCCTACGACTACTACAATCGTTATTATTATTATTACTACTACTACTACTACTACTACAAGCGTTACTACTATTATGACTACTACAATCATTATTACTACTACTCCTACTTCTACTTCTACTACTGCTACTACTATTACTACTTCTTCTACTACTACTATTACTACTAAAGCAACTTCTAATACTATTGCTACTACTTTTGCTACTACAACTACTGCTACCCCTACTAATACTACTGCTACTATTGCTACTACTTTTACTACTAGTATTATAACTACTACAATTAGTATAGCTACAACTACTACTGCTGCTTCTACAACTATTACTACCATTACTACTACTTCTACGACTATTACTGCTGCTACTGCTATGATAGCTACTACTAATGCTGCAATTATGGCTACTATTGCTACTACTGCTACCACCACTATAACTGCGTTAACGGCTACTACTGCTAGTGCTATTACTACTGCATCTACTAATCTTACTACAACTACAACAACAACAACTACTACAACTACAATAACTACTACTACAACAACTACTGCTGCTACAACTACTAATACTACTACTCCTACAACAACTACTACTGCTACTACTAGTCATATAACTTTTTCTACTATAACTGCTTGCGCTACCACTGCTACTATTGCCGCTACTGCTTTTGCTGCAATTGCTACTACTATTCCTATTACCATTGCTAGTACTACTTCTATTGCTACTACTACTACTATAACTTATCATATTACTATAATTACTGCTCCTAGTTCACCAGCTACAACCACTGCTACTACTGCCACTAATATTATGGTTACTGAAACCACTACTACTTCTCCTAATCCAACTAATACTGCTAATACTACTTTTATCACTATTGCTATTACTATAACTGCTACTACTGCAACTTCTGCTACTCCTACTCAATTACTGCTACTTCTACGACTGCTACTATAACCACTGCCACTACCACTACTACTACTACTATATCTACAACTGCTAATACTGCTCTGAATACTGCTATTGCTACTACTACTACAACTACTACTACGGCTACTATTGCAAGTATTATTACTACTACTACTACTACTGCCACTATTGTTGTTGCTACAGTTGGTATTACTATTGCTGCTGCTACTACTACTACTTCTATTGCTACTACTACAATTACTCCTACCACTACTACAAAAATTATTACTATAACAACAACAACTACTACTACTACTTCTACTACTTCTATTTTTGCTGCTGCGCCTACTACTATCTCTACTACTACTGCTGCTACTAATACTACTAATACAACAACTACTACTACTACATCGCTACTTCTGTTACTACTGCTACTGCTTCTACTAGTACAAATACTGCTACTCCTACTAATACAACTGCTGCTATTACAACTACGTCTACTACTAGTATTAAAACTATTACAATTACTACAACTGCTACTACAACTACTACTTCTATTGCTATTACTACTACAACTACTACTTGTTCCACTATTATTGCTACTACTGCTATGATAGCTATGACTAATGCTGCAATTTTGGCTACTACTGCTATTACTGCTTCCACTGCTTCAATGCTTACTATAGCTACTACTATCACTACTACATCTACTAATCTTACTACTACTACTACTACTACAACAACAACTACTACAGCTACTACTGCTACTACTATTACTAATTCTTCTACTTCTACAACTATGACTACTACAACTAATATTGCTACCCCTACTACTTTTTCCGATTACTACTAGTTTTGCTACCACTACTACTGTTGTTGCCACTCCTACTGCTACAATTTCTACTTCTACTGCTATTACAATTGCTTGTACTACTACTACAGCTACTAACAACTACTACAACATATCATATTACTACCACTACTGCTACTGCTTCTCCTACTACAACTACTGCTACTACAACAACTACTACTGCTACTACTATTACACTTACTGGTACTACTATTACTACTACTGCTACTGCCATTGTTGCTGTTACTACTACTACTTCTGTTACTACTATTCTTACTACTACTGCTACTACTAATAATACGAATACTACTGCTACTACTCCTACTTTTGCTAGTACTGCTACTACTACTACTGCAATTGCTACTACTAGTACCACAACTATTGCTACTACTACTACTATGACTATTGCTACTACTACTACTGCTGCTACTACTACAACGGCTATTGCTACACCTACTACTACTACTACTGCAACAACTTCTGCTAGTACGCATACTGTTACTGCAACTACTACTATTGCAACTACTATTGCTACTATTTGTACCACTACTACTACCCCAACTACTATTAGTACTGCTAGTTGTGCTATTACTTCTACTATTACTGCTACTACGGCTACTACTACTACTACTGCTACTACAACACTACAACTGCTGCTGCTGTTGGCGCTACTTCTATTTCTACGACAACTATAATTGCTGCGACTATTGCTACTACTGCGGTGACTAATACTGTTGTTGCTCTTACAACAACAACTACTACTGTTGCTACTACTAATGCTACTACTACTGCTGCTACTAATGCTGCTACTACTACTGCTGCTACTACTGCTACTACTGCTTCAACTATTACTACTACTGCTGTTGCTGTTGCTGCTGCTACTCATAGGGCTACTTCTACAACCTCGACTACTATTTCTGCCACTACAACTTCTGCTTCTACTACTAGTATAGCTACTACTGCCACTACCACTATTACTACTACTACTTCTACGACTAAAACTACTACAACTACAACTACTACTACCACAACAACAACTACTACTACCACAACAACAACTACTACTACTACCACTTCTCCTCCTCCTCCTCCTACTACTACTCGTATTACAACTACCACTCCTACTACTAATATTACTAATATTACAACAACCATTACTGCTCTTACTACTATTGCTACTACAACAACAACTACTACTACTGCAACTTCTATTACTACTACTACAACAACTACTACTACTTCAACTACTACTACTGCTGCTATTACTACCACTACTACTATTACTTCTTCTGCTACTCGTACTACTACAACTACTACTTCTGCTACTACTACTGCGACAACCACTACTCCTTCAACTACTACTTCTATGACGGCTACTCCAACTACTGTTGCTACTACTACTACACTACTACTACAACTACTACTACTTAAATTACTACTAATCCTTCAACTAACACTATTACTAGTACCAATATTACTACTACTGCTACTACCACTACTAGTACTCCCTATTCCAACTACTTCTACTCGTACTACTAGTATTACTTCTATAATACTACTAATACTCATACTACAACAACAACAACTACTACTACTATTACTACTATTACTACTGCAACTGCTACTACAGCTACTACTACTACAACAAGTACTACTCCTACTACTACTTCTACAATAACTAGAACTACTACCACTACTTCTACTACTACTGCTACAACTACTACCATTATTATTATTATTACTACTACTACTCCTCCTCCTCCTCCTCCTGTTGCTATTACTAGTACAACTACTCCTACAACTACTACTGCTACTACTACTACTATGACTATTACAACTACTACTACTGCTACTACTACTACCGTGACTATTACAACTACTGCTACTGCTACTACTATAGCTAAAGCAACTACAGGTACTACTTCTGCAACTACAACTATTACTACTATTACTACTGCTAATACATCTACACTTAACACAACTACTACTTCTACTACTACTACTGCCGCAACTGCTACTACTACTACGACGACTATTATTACAACTCCTGCTACTACTATGAGCACTACTACTACTACTGCACCAAGTAGGACCATAACTATAATTACTACCATTATTGCACCTACTAGTACACATAACTGCAACTACTACTACTATTACTACTACTATTACTCCTACTACTGCTACTACAGCTATTACTATTACTAATACCACTACTACTGCTAATACTACAACTACTACTATTATGGCTACAACTGCTACTAATGCTGCTACTGCTACAACTACTACTACCACTGCTAACTTACTACTCCGACCACCACCATGACTACTACTGCTACTACTGCTACTACTACTACTACTACTACTACTACTACTACTACTACTACTACTACTACTACTACTACTACTGCCACTACTCCTTCTACTACGACTAGTACAACTACTACTGCCACCGCTGATACTACTATCGCCAATACTATTACCGCTACTGCTATTATGGCTACTAGTACTACTACAACATGAACTACTTCTGCAACTACTACTTTTGCTTCTACTGCTATAAATACTAATGCTACTGCTACCACTACTACTGCTACTACTACTACAACAACATTAACTACTACTACTTCTACTCATACTGCTACTGTGGCTACAACTGCTATAATTGCTACTATAATTACTAATACAGCAGCTACTACTACCACAACAACTACTACTACTACTACTAGCAACTACTGCTACTACTAATCCAACTAGGACGACTACAACTAATACTGCAACTGCTACTACTACTTCTGCTAATAGTACTGCTACTATTGCTATTACTATTACTACTACTACCGCTATTGCTACAACGACTACAACTACCACTACCACTACAGCTACTGCTACCACTACTACGACTGCTACTACTGTTACTTCTACTACAATTATTACTACTACTAATACTACCACAATAACCACTACAACTACTACTATTGATTCTACTGCTACAACAACTACTACTACTACTGCGGCTGCTGCTACTACTATTGCTACTACTTCTGTAATAGCTACTACTACAACTTTTGCTGCTATGGCTACTACTTCTGCTACTGCTTCTAGTACTACTACAACTACAGCTACAACAAATTCTACTGCTGCTACTATAATTGCTACTACTTCTACCACAATAACTACCACTACTACTACAACACTAATACTTCTGCCATTATTGCTGCGACTACTGCTACCTCCACTAGTACTACTACTGTTGATGCTCTTACAACTACTACTGCTGTTGCTACTCTTCAAACTACTAGTACAACATCGACCACTACTACTATTAATATGAGTATTACTACTACTACTTTTGCGATAACAATAACAACTTCTTATACTACTCCTAAAAGTACTACTGCTACAGCTGCTGCTGCTACTACAATTGCCACTGCTACTACTACTACTACTACTACTACTACTACTACTACTACTACTACTCCTCCTCTTGCTACTACTACTACTACTACTCCTACTGCTACTGCTGCTACTACTGTTGCCACCACTACTAGTACTACTAATATTGCTACTACTACAATGACTACTTTTACTATTGCTATTACTACTACTATTACTACTACTTAATAACTACTATTATTCCAAATACTGCTATTATTACCACTACTACTGCTACTAACCCTACTACAACTACTACTCCTAGTACTACTCCTCCTCCTCCTAGTACTACTACTATTATAACTTCTACTATTTCTACTACTTCTATTGCTACTTCTTCTACTACACCTACTTCAACTGCTATACGACCACTACTAGTGCTGCCGCTGCAGCTGCTGCTACTACTACTACTGCTACTTCTATTACTACTGCTACTACTACTACATCTACAGCAACTCCTACTACTACTACTACTACAACTACAACTACAACTCCTACCACAACTACGACCACTATTACTACGGCTACTACTAGTGCTACTACTAACACAATTACTATTACTACTATAACTACTTCTACTACTACTATTACTACTACTACTACTACTATTACTACTACTACTACTACTAGCCCTACTCCTATTACAACACCTACTACTACTACTACTACTACTATTACTCCTACAACTACTACTACTGCTGCTACAGCTACAGTTGCCAGTGTTACTACAACTAGTACTACTACTACTACCACCACTACTACTACTTGTACTTCTACAACAACTACTACTACTATGACAACAGCTACTAGTAATACGACGAGTACTACTACTACTACCACTACTTCAACTACCACTACTACCGCTACTACTAGTATTACTACTAGTAGTACTACTACTAACACTATTACTACTCCTACGAGTACTACCACTACTCCTACTACTATTACTACTACTCCTACTATGACTATTACTACTACTACTGTAATTACTACAAATTCTCCTACTACAACTACTAATACTGCTACTACTACTGTGCTACAGCTACTACCACTACTACTAATACAACTATTATTATTACTAGTACTAGTACTAGTACTACTACTACTACTATGGCTACTCCTACTTCTACTATAGCTACTACTACTACTACTCCTACTACTACTACGACTACTCCTACTTCTACTATAGTTACTAGTACTACTACTCCTCCAACTATTACCACTGCACTGCTACCACTACTACTAAGCCTACTGCTAGAGCTACTACTAATACAACAACAACGACTACTATCACTGTTGCTACTCCAAATACTTTGACAATTTCAACTACTACTGCATCGATTACTGCCACTACGGCTACTATTGGTACTACTACTGCAACTACTTCTACTACAACAATAACTACTACTAGTACTCAAGCTACTACTACTACGACTACTACTAGTACTACTAATACCAATACTACTACTGCAGCTACTACTACAACTACTAGTACTTCTACTACCACTACTGCTATAATAGCTACTACTCCTACTATGACAACTACTATTACTACTACTACTACTACTTCTATGATTACTTTTACAACTTCAACTACGAGTTCTACAATAGCGACTACTACTACTACTGCTACAGCTGCTGCTACTATTAGTAACACCACTATTACAGCTACAACTACCTCAATTACTACTACTTCTACTTTTGCTAGTAATGTGGTTGCTGTTATTACTAATAATACCACTGTAACAACTATTATTGCTACTACGAATCCTACTGTTATTGCTACTACTACTACTTCAACTACTACTACTACTACTCCACCTACTATTACTGCTGCCAATACTTCTCCTACAACCACTGAATCTATGACTACTGCTACTACTAGTACGACTTCTACTACAACTACTACTCCTGCTCCTACCACTGCAGATGCTACTAATTCTACTATTTGTACAACTTCTACTATTGCTACTGCTGCTGCTGCTCCTACTACTAATGCTACTAACACTTCTACTATGACAATAACAGCTGCTATTGCCACTACCTAAACTTCTATCATGATAACTGCAACTGCTACTAGTAGTATTGCCACTACCGCTACTAATAATACTGCTACTACAACAATAACAACTACTGCTACTACTGCTATAACGGTTATTACTACTACTACTATTACTACTTTTGCTGCAAATACTATTGCTCCTATTGGTGCTACTACTACTACTTCTACTACTACTACAACAACTACTACTGCTACCTCTATGATGGCTTCTGCCACTATTACTACAATTGCTACTACTACTAATACTACTACTACTACTGCAACAATAACTAATATTATTGATACAACTAGTACTATGACTACTACTACTAATACCATCTCTACTACTGCTACTACAGTAACAACAACAACTACTACTAGTACTACTACTACTAATATAACTATTTCTGCTGCTGCCACATCTACCATTAATACTTTTACTGCTACAACAATAACAACTACTACTAGTACTAATTCTACTACAGCTACTACGACTACTACTACTACTACTAGCACTATTACTACTACTGCTACTACTGCTACTACTACTACTACTACTACTACTACTATGGCTAGTACTTCTACTACTACTATTGGAACTAATACTGCTGCTGCTCCTGCTGCTACTACAACTATTGTTTCTACTACTGCTACGATTAATCCTATGTCTACTACTACTACAAAAATTATTGCTATTGCTGTTGTTGTAACAACTACTACTACTACTGCTACTTCTGCTATTACTACTACTACTACCACCACTACCGCTACTTCTACTATTACCACTGCTGCTACTACTACAACAACTAATATTACTAATATTACTACTATTACTACTGCTGCTATTGCTACTAGTACTACTACAACCACTACTACTGCTGCTGCAACTGCTACAACTACTACTACTTTTGCGGCAACTACTACTACTACTTCTACTACTTCTTCTACCACTAGGTTTGATACTACTACTACTACAACTACTACTGATATTACTACTATTCTTGTTGTTGCTACTTCTACTGTGACTACTACTACTACATCTACTAATAGAACCACTATTATTGTTGCTGCTGCTCCTACTACTACTGCTCCTACTACTCATCCTACTACTAGTACTACTACTAGGACTACTACTACTACTTATGCTACTTCTACCGCAAATACTATACTGCTGCTATTGCTGCTACTATTGGTACGACTATTGATACTACTACTACAATGACTTCTCCTATTATTACTTCTACTGCTACTACTACTACGACCACTACTGCTACTATAACTACTACTTGTACTACTACTACTGCTGCCGCGACTACGGCTACTACAACTACAACTACTACTTCTGCTACTATTACTACTATTACTATTGCTACTTGTACTATAACTGCTACTATTGTTGCTGCAACTACTATTACTACTACTATTAATACTAATACTACTACTACAACTACTACTGAAGCTACCACTATGGCTACTACTACTAGTACTACTACTATTGCTGCTGCTGCAACTATCAATACTATTACTACTAACACTACTACTACTACAACAACTATTGCTATTACTACCACTACTACTACTATTACTACTACTGCTACTACTATTGCTTTAGATACTACTATTACTATAACTACTATAGCTATTATTTCTAGTGCCACTACTACAACTACTTGTCCTACGACTACTGTTATTGCTACTACTACTTCTACTACCATTACTATTGATCATACTCCTATTTGACTAGCAATACAACAACTACTAATATTGCTGCTGTTGCTAATGCTACTACGACTACTACTACTACTACTACTTCTACTGCTACTGGCACGAATGCTACAACAACTACTACTACTTCTACATCTACTGCAACTCCTTCTACTACTAATGCTACTACTGCTACTGCTGCAACCACACCTCCTACAACTGCGGTGGCTACTACTTCTATTACTACAACTACCACTACTACTGCTACTGCTACTACTATTGTTGCAACTACAACTTCTACTACTTCTAATTCTATTACTATTGTTGCAACTACAACTACTACTTCTACTTCTACTACTACCACTGCTCCTCCTCCTACTACTATTGCTGCTACTGCTACTACGACTGCTGCAATTACTACTACTACTATTGCTGCTACTACTTCTATTACTAATCCTTCTGCTATTACCATTACTACAACTACTCGTGCTACTACTACTACCACCACCACCACCACCACCACCACTACTACTACTCACGCTACTACTACTACTACTACTACTATTACAGCTACTACAATAGCTACTACTACTATTACAACAAATACAGCAACTACAACTGCTACTATTACTACTACAACTATAACTCTTACTATAAATACTACTACAACTACTATTGCTATTACTACTTCTTCCACTACTACTACTACTACTACTTCTACTATGATTATTGCTACTATTGCTACTACTTCCAATGCTACTCCTACTACTAATCCTACAACTTTTGCTACTACTACTACTACTACTACTACTACTACTACTACTACTACTCTTACTACAGCTTCTACTACTGCTACACCTACTACCACTACCACTACAATTACTACGATTTCTGCTACTACTTCTGCTGTCACTACTATTAATCCTACTACTGCTACTACTATTACTACTATTAATACAACAACTACTACAACTACTTCTACTGCTACTGCATCTATGACTTGTACTACGGCTACAACTGCTACTGCTACTACAATGACCACTACTATGACTACATTATGAATACGACTTCTACTAGTAGTACTACTATGACGACAACTACTACTACTACTACAGCAACTCCTACTACTACTACTGCTAGTGCTGCCACTACTACTACTACTACTTTTGCTACTACCACAATGGTGACTACGACTATTGTTACAATGAAAACTGTTACGCTACTAGTACTGCTACTAGTACTGCTACAACTACTACTTCTACTACTATTACAATTATTGATAGAACTAGTACCACAACTACAACTATAGATACTACTACTACCACTACAACTATTGCTACTATTGCTACTAATACTGCCACTACTATTATAGCTACTACTACTATGACTGCTACTACTAATACTACTACTACCACCACCACAATTGCGACTACTAAAATGGCTACTACTTTTTTTATGGCTACTGCTATTGCTACTACTACCACTACTACTGCTGCTACTATAGCTATAACTGTTACTGCTAGTAATAGTACTACTACTGCTACAATGATTTCTACTACTAATAAAGCTACCATAACTTCTATTGCTACTACTACTACTACTGCTACTGCTACTACTATTATTACTACGACTTCTACTACTGCTACTACCACTCCTACAACAACTACTACTATTCCTATTGCTGCTACTGCTACTATTAGTATAACTACTACTACTACTGCTGTTATGGTTGCAACAGCTTCTACTACTACTACAACTACTAGTTCTACTACTACTGTGACTACTCCAACAACTATCGCTACTACCACCACTACCGCTATTGCTACTACTACTACTACTACGACGGCTACTACTGCTATTACTACTACTAGTACGACTGTTACTACTACTACCTCCACTACTACTACTATTACTACAACTACTGTCACTACTTCATCTACCGCCACATCTACTATGGCTACTGCTACTACTACTACTCCTACTACACCTTCTATTGCTACTACTATTTCTATTACTTCTGGTAGTACTACTATTGCTACTTCTACTACAACTACTACTACTAGAACTACTACTAGTACTACTAGTACTAGTTCTACTACCACTACCACTACTCCAAAAACTACTATGCCTGCTACAGTTACTACCGGTACCACTATTACTACTACTACTAGTGCTGCTATAGCTACTTTTACTACTATTTCTACTATTGCTACTACTACTACTACTACCTCTGCTTCTGCGATGGTTTCAATGGCTACTACTACTGGTACAACAACTACTACTGCTACCATTGGTACTACTACTACTATAGCTATAATGACTTTTGCTACTGCTACTGCTACTACTACTAAAACTTCCACTACTATTGATACTACAACTACTACTACTACTACAACAACAACAACAACAACTAGTACTACTACTCCTACTACTGCTGCTGCTGCTACTACTACTACTACTACTGATGCTACTGGTATTACTCCTATTATTGTTGCTTTTGCAACTGCTGCTACTACACCACTACTACTTCTACTACTGCAACAACTACTATTAATGCTATGACTATTTTGGCTACTACTACTACTACTGCTATGACTGTTGCCACTACTACTTCTCCTACCACTACTGCTACTATTGCTACTGTTACTACTACGACTGCTACTAATACCCCTATTCCTACCACTGCTCCTACTATTGTCGCTATTAATACCACTACTACTACCACTACTATTGCCACAGCTACTACCACTTCTAATACCATTACTTCCACTACTACTGCTAGTAGTACTACTACTTATATTGCTGTCTTGCTACTGCTACTACTATCCTACAAGTAGTGCTGCTACAACCACTACTGCTACTATCGATACTCCTACCACTACTGCTACTATAGGTACTCCTATTATAACTACAACTGCTACTCCTACTTTTGCTAATACTATAACTAATGCTACTACCATGACTACTATTACTACTAGTACTGCAGCTACTGTTGTTGTCGTTACTACTACTACCACTTGTACTACCACTACTTCTACAACTACTTCGGATGCTATGACTACTGCTACTTTTGCTACTAATAATACAACAACAACAACTACTACTACTACCCTTACTACGACTACTATTGTTAACATGACTATGACTACTACTACTACTACTAGTAGTACTACTACTGCTACCACTAAAAGCACTACTACAACTATCGCTACTACTACTACTTCTCCTACTACTGCTGCTACTATAACTACTACTGCTACCACTAAAAGCACTGCAACTTATGCTACTACTACTACAACTTCTACAACTGCTACTGCTTATACTGCTTCTTCCCCTACACGAACTACTACTGCTTCTCCTACTACTACTACTAGACCTAATTCTACAACTATAGCAACCACTGCTGTTGCTCTAAACATGGCTGCTATTGTTGCTGCTGCTACTAATTCTATTACTAATGCTTTTGATGCTTCCACCACTGTAACTACTACTCCTACTACTACTTCTACTACTACTACTACTATTACTACTACCGTTGCTACAATTCCTACTACAACAACTACTACTATGGCTATTACTGTACCAATTACAATAACCACTTATGCTACTACTACTTCTACTGCTAGTGCTACTACTTCTACTACTAGTATGGTTGCTACAACAACTACTACTACTTCTGCTACTACTATTTCTACAGCTAGTACAACTACCTCTGCTACTACTACTACTTTGACTACTACTTCTACTTCTACAACTACAGCTATTGACTACTACTACTACTATTGCAACAATTGCTACTACTTCTACTACTACTACTTTTGCCTCTACTATTGCTACTACTACTACTACTTTTGCGGCTACTTCTACTAATACTACTACTACTATTGGTACTACTTCTGGTACTACCAATACTTCTCCCATAATTATAATTACTACTACTGCTGCTGCAACTAGTACGACTGCTATGCCTACTAAAACTACATCTACTATCACTTGGACTACAACTACTATTGTTATTATTACTATTTCTACTGCGACTGCTGCTACTGCTACTATTGCTGCATCTGCTATGACAACTACCGCTACTACAACTATCACTATGGCTACTTTTGCTACAAATACTAGGACTGCAACAACAGCTACTACTACTTCTACTGTTACTACTACTACTACTACTACTACTACTACTATTGCTACTACAATAACTACTAATACCACTACTACTACATCTACTGCTAGTACTGCTACTACTCGTACAACTACTACTGCTACTAATACTACTTCTCCGACTACTACTACAGCTACTACTACTACTGGTACTACTACTAATGCTACTACTACTACTACTACTATGACTACTATAACAACTACTGATACCATTGCAACTACAGCTACTTCCACTACTACTGCTCCTACTACTACTCTAACTACTACAATGACTACTACTATTGTTGTTGCTATAGCTACTGTTACTACCACTTCTACTACTACTATAGCTTGTACTACTACTCCACCTACTACTACTACTATTACTACTACTACTATTGCAACTACTACTACTGCTACTAGTACTACTACAACTACTGCTGCAACTACCTCTATTACTAGAATTGCTTCTACTACTATAGCTACTACTACTACCATTGCTACATCTTCTACTACTACAACTACTGCTACTACTATGACTACTATAGCTACAACTTCTACTACCCCAACTACTACAATAACTACTACTGCTTTAACTATTGCTACTACTGCTACTATTACTACTATTACTATTATTGCTACTATTGCTACTACAACTACTACAACTACAAATGCTATTACGACTACTGCTATTACTACTACTTCTATTATTACTATGACTATTGCTACTACTACTCCAACTTCTACTACAACTATGACTACTACTACTACTACTACTGTTACAACTATGACTACGGATATTACTACCACTGCCACTACTACAACTATTACTATAGCTACTACTATTGCTACTACTACCACTGCTATGACAACTACTGCTCCTGTTACTAATACTACTACTTATATGACAACTTCTACTACTACTACTAGTACTACTACAACTTCTGCTACTACTATTATTTCTACTAATGATAGTCCTGCTACTACTGCTCCTACCACTACTTCTTTAACTGCTATTGCAATTGGTACTCCAACTAGTATTGCTAAAAATACTGCTTCAACTACAACAACTACTACTATAGCTCCTATTGCTCCTACTATTGCTACTAATACTACTACAACTTTTGCAACAACTATTACAACTATAATTGCTACTACTACCAATTCTATGACTACTACTACTGTTGCTACCCCTACTACTACTACTACTGCCACTATTACCACTATTATGACTACTACAACTCCTGCAACTCCCATAGTGAGTACTACTATTGTGGCTACTCCTACGACTATTACTACTCCTGCGACTCCTGCCACTGCTACTACTGGTACTACTACTACTATTATTGAGGCTACTAATGTTGCTATTATTACTACTATAGCTATAACTACTACAACTACTACTTCAATTACTACTACGATTGCTATGACTACTACATCTACTACTACTACTGCTACTACTACTTCAACTATGACTGCTACTACTACTAATTGAATTACCACCGACCACCACCCTACCTACCGCTACTTTACGACGACTGGGCTGCTGCGTGGCTACTACTACTACTACTACTACGACTACTACTACTACTAGCGACTACTACTACTACTACTGACTACTACTACGACTACTACTACTACTGACTACTACTACTACTGACTACGACTACTACTACTACTACTACTACTACTACTACTACTACTACTACTACTACTACTACTACTACTACTACTACTACTACTACTACTACTACTACTACTACTACTACTACTACTACTACTACTACTAGTACTGTTTCTGCTACTACTACTACTACTACCACTATAATAATAATAACAACTACTACTACTGCTTCTCCTTCTACTACTACAACTACTCCTAATACTATAAATACAATAATAATAATAACTAGTACTAGCATTAGTTGCAGTAGCAGTAATAGAAGCAGTATCAAAAGTAGCAATAGTAGTATTAGTAGTAGCAGTAGCATTACTTGAAGTAGTAGTAGTAGTAGTAGTCATAGTAGTCATGCAAGTAGAAGTAATAGCAGTAGTCATGGTAATAGTAGTACTATTAGTAGCAGTAGTAAAAGTAGTAGTAGTGGTAGTTGTAGTTGGAGTAGTAGTAGCAATGGTTATAGTAGTACTAGTAGTAGTAGCAGCAGCAGGAGTAGTAGTAGTAGTAGAGGTAGTAGTGGTAACAGCTATAGTATAGTCGTGGTGGTGGTGGTGGTGGTGGTGGTGGTAGTAGAATTAGTACCCGAAGTAATCATAAAAGTAGTAGTTGTTGCAGTAGTAATAGTAGTAGCAGTCATAGTTGTAGTAGTAGTAGGAGTAGTAGAATGAGTAGCCGAAGTAATCATAAAAGTATTAGTTGTAGTAGCAATAGTAGTAGCAGTCATAGTTGTAGTAGTAGTAGGAGTACCAACAGCAGTAGTACTTGTAGCCAAAGTAGCAGTAGCACTTGTTGTAGTGGTAGTAGTGTAGTAGTAATTATAGTAATAGTAGTAGTAGTATTAGTAATAATAGCATCAGTAGTAGTGTAGTATAATTATAGTAATAGTAGTAGTAGTATTAGTAATAATAGCATCAGTAGTAGTAGTAGTAGTAGTAGTAATTATTATAGTAGTAGTAGTAGGAGTTGGGGCAGAATTAGCATTAGGAGTAGTGGTAGTAGTAGTAGTAGTGGAAGTAGTAGTAGCGGTAGTAGTTGCACAAGTGGTAGCAGAATTAGTAGTAGTAGTAGTAGTAGTAATAGTAGTTGCCAAAGTAGTTGCAAAAGTTATTGTAATGAAAGTAGTAGCTATTGTAGCAGTAGCAGTAGTAGTGGCAGAAGTAGCAGCAACAGTAGTCATAATGGTAGTTGTAGTAGTATTTGTAGTAGTAGTTGTTGTTATTATTGTAGGAGGAGCAGCAGCAGTAGTAGTAGTAGAAGTATTTCTTGCAATAGTGGTAGCAGTTTCCACAATAGTAGCAACAGCAGCATTAGTAGTAGTTGTAGTATGAGCAGTACTTGTCGAAGTAGGTGAAGTAGCAATAGTAGTAGTATTAGTAGTAGTAATAGTAGCAACAACAGTAGCAGTAGTAGTAGTAGCAATGGTAGTAGTAGTAGTAGTAGTAGTAGTAGTAGAAGAAGAAGAAGAAGAAGAAGAAGAAGAAGAAGCAGCAGCTTCAACCGTGGTAACAGCAATAATAATTGTATGGGTAGTAGGAAAAATAGTAGTCATAGTACTAGAAGGATCTGAAGTAGTAGTTGCAAGAGTTGTATCAATAGTTGTAGTATAATAGAATTATTATTATTATTATTTGTAGTAGTAGTAGCAGTAGGAGTCGCAATAACAGTTGGAGTAGTAGTAGTACCAGGCATAGTACTAGCAGTAGTACTTGTAGTTATTATTGTTGTAGTAGTAGTAGAAGTGGTAGTTGTTGTTGTTGTTGTTGTTGTTGTAGTAGTAGTAGTAGTAGTAGTAGTAGTTATTGTTGTTGTTGTTGTAGTAGTAGTAGTAACAGCAACAGTCATAGAAGAAGTAGTAGTTACAACTATAGTAGAAGTAGCAGCATTGGTGGTTGTATTAGTAGCAGCCGTAGTAGTAGTAGTTATAATAATAATAGTACTCGTAGTTATGGTAGTTGTGGTAGTAGTAGTTACTGCAGTAGTTGTAGTAGTAGTAGTAGTAGCAGTAGTTGTTGAAGCAATAGTAGTAGGATGAGAAGAACCAGATGGGGTAGTAGCTGTAGTAGTTCTTGTAGCAGTAGTTGTAGTAGTTTTTATAGTAACTATAGTAGTAGTAGCTGTTGTAGTAGTGGAAGTGCCAGTAGTAGCAGTAGTTGTTATAATAGAAGTACTAGCAGTAGAAGTAACAGTTGTAGTTAAAGTAGCACTTGTACGAGTACAAGCACTAGGAGTAGTAGTTTTAGTAGTTGTAGCAGTCATAATTGTAGGAGTCATAATTGGAGAAGTTGCAGTTGTAGTAGTAGTAGTAGTAGTAGAAGCAAAAATTGTAGCATTAGTTGCAGTAGCAGTACTAGTAGTGGTATCTATAGTAGCGTAGCAATATTAGTAGTAGCTTAGTAGTAGTTGTTGTGGCAGTAGTAGCTGTAGTAGTAGCCACACTAGCAGTAGCCACAGTAGTAGCTGTAGCAGTAGCACTAGTAGTTGTTGGAGTTGTAGTTGTAGAAGCAGTGGAGGTAATAGTAGTAGGAGTAGCAGCAGTAGGATTAGCAATAGTAGGATTTGTTGTAGTAGCAAAAGTAGTATTAGCAGTAATAGTTTAAGCAGTAGTCAGAGTAGTAGTTAAAGTAGTAGTAGTTGTAGCACTGATAGCAGTAGTAGTAGCAACAAAAGGTCATTATAGTACTAGATGTAGAAGTAATATCATTAGTAGCTATAGTAATATTAGTAACAGTAGCAGTAGTAGCAGTAGCTATTGTAGCAGCAGCAGCAGTAGTAGCAGTAGACATAGTAGTAGTAAGAGTAATAGCAGTTGTAGTAGTAGGAGTAGTAGTTGTAGTAGTAGTAATAGTAGTAGTTGCAATAGTAGTAGTAGTAGTAGTAGTAGTAGTAGTAGTGGTAGTAGCCATAGTAGTAGTAGCACTAGTAGTAGTAGTATTAGCAACAGCAGTAGGAGTAGGAGTAGCAGTAGCATCAGTAGTAGCAAGACTAACAAGAGTAGCAGTAGTAGCAGCATTACTTGCAAGAATAGCAAAAGTAGCATCAAGAGTCGCAACATGAGTACCAATAGTAGTAGTAGTCGCAATAGTAGTAGTAGTAATACTAGCAGTAGCAGCAGTTGTAGTAATAGTAGTAGAAGTAGTACAATCCGATGTAGCTGTAGTAGTAGTAGTAGTAGTAGTAGGTGAAATTGTAGCAGTTGTAGTAGTTGTAGTAGTAGTAGTAGTTATAGTAGCAGTATAAGTAGTAATAGTTGTATTATTATTATTATTAGTGGTAGTAGAAGTAGTAGTATTAGTAATATTAGGAGTAGTAGTAGTAGTGGTAGTAGTAGCAGCAACACCACCACCAGTAGTAGTAGTAATAGCAGTAGAAGTAGTTAGGGTAGTGGCAGCAGTAGTAATAGTAGTAGTAATAGCAGGAGAAGTAGTTGGGGTAGTGGCCGTAGTAGTAGTAGTAGTAGAAGAAGAAGTAGTAATAGCAAAAATAGTAGTAGCAATAGCTATAATAGTCGCAACAATAGTAGCTGTAGTACTAGCGATAGTAGTACTAGTTGTCGTAGCTATAGCAGTAGTAGCAGTAGTCACTGTAGTAGTAGTAGTGATAGTGGTAGTAGTAGTAGTAGAAGTAGAAGCGGTAGCAGTAGTACTCATAGTAGTACCAGCATAAGTAATAGTAGTATGCCAATTGCTATAGTAGTCGAAGCCTTAGTAGTAGTAGTAGGAGTAGTAGTAGCCACAGTAGTAGGAGGAGTAGGGGTAGTGGTAGAAATAGTTATAGTAGTAGCCATAGTTGTCGTTGTTAGAGTAGTAGTAGTAGTAGTCGTAGTGGTAAAAGTAGTAGGAGTAGTAACAGCAACAGTAGTCATAGTAGTAGCTGTAGTAGTTGTTGCAAAAAGAGTAGTAGAAGTTGTTGTGGTAGGAGCAGTATGAGCAGCAGTAGCAGCAGAAGTAATAGTTGTAGTAGTTGTAGAAGTAGAGGTAGTAGTAGTGGTAGTAGTAGTTGTAGTAGTAGCGACAGCGGCAAGAAAAGTAGTAGTAGTTGTTGTTGTTGTAGTATTAGTAGCAGTAGTATAGTTGAAATAGTTGTAGGAGTAGGAGTTGTAGTAGGAATAGTAGTAAGAGTAATAGTAGGAGCAATAATAGTCATACTAGAAGCTGGAGTAGTAGTTCAAGTAGTTATAGAAGTAGTAGCAGCAGTAGTAGTAGTAGTAGTAGAAGTAGTCACCAGAGTAGTAGTAGGAGTAGTAGTAGTAACAGTCATAGTAGTACGAGGAGTAGTAGTAGTTGATGGAATAGTTGTAGTAGTATTTGGAGCAGTGGAAGTAGAAGAAGTAGAAGTAGTAGTAGTAGTAGTATTAATAGGAGTAGGAGTAGTAGTAGTAGTAGGAGGAGGAGGAGGAGGAGGAGCAGCAGTAGTAGTCGAAGTAGTTGTAGTAGTCATAGTAATTATTGTAGTAGTGGTAGTAGCAGTCATTGTAGTAATAGTGGTTGAAGTAGTAGTAGTAATAGTAGTAGTGGTAGTAGTAGTTGTAGTAGTAGTCAGAGTAGTAGTAGTAGTAGTAGTGGTAGTAGTAGTATAAGTAGTAGCAGTAGTGCTAATAGTAGCAGTAGTAGTTGTAATAGTAGTAGTAGTACAAGTAGTAGTAGTAGGAGTATAAGTATTAGCATAAGTTCTAGTAGTAGTTGTAGAAGAAGAAGTAGTAGTTGTAGGAGTAGTAGTTGTAGCATTAGTAGTAGTTGCAGTAGGAGTAGTAGGTGTAGTATTAGCAGTAGCTACAGCAGCAATAGTAGTACCACTAGTAGTAGTAGTGGTAGTACTAGTAGCAGTGATAGAAGTGGTTGTCGTAGTAGTACTAGTAGCCGTAGTGGTAATAGCTATAATAGTAGTAGCGGTAGTAGCAAAAGTAGTAGTAGCAACTGCTATATTAGTTGCAAAATTAGTAGTAGTAGTTATTGTAGTAGCAGTAGCTGTAGTAGCAATTGTAGTAGCAATAGTAGTAATTGTAGTACTAGTAGTTTAGTAGTAATAGTAGCAGTAGTAGTAGTGGTAATAGTAATGGTAGAAATAGTTGTAGTAATATTAGTAGTAGTAGTGGTGGTGGTATTATTAGTAATGGGTGTGGTAGTAGTAGTTGTTGTAGTAACAATAGTCGTAGTAGTAGTAGTAGTAGTAGCAGTAGTAGTAGTAGCAGTAGTAATAGTAGTAGTTGTTGTTGTAGCAGTTGTAGTAGCAGAAGGAGCAGTAGCAGTTGTAGAGTGGTAGTTGTAGAAGTAGTAGGAGGAGAAGTCATAGAAGTAGTAGTAATAGTATTATTATTAGCAGCAGTAGTAGTAGAAGTAGGAGTTGTAGCCTTAGCATTTGCAGTAGCAGTAGTTGTTGTGGTAGTAGTAAAAGTAGTTGTAATAATAGTTGTGGTAGTGGTACTATAAGTAGTTGTAGTAGTAGTAATAGTAGAAGCAGTAGTTCTTGTAATACGAGTTGATTTAGGAGTATGGGTTGCTGTAGGAGCAAGGGTAGTAGTAGCAGCATGAGTAGTAGTAGTGGGAGTAGTGGTAGAAGTAGTAGGAGTTGTAGGAGTAGTAGTAGTAGTGGGAGCAGTAGTAGTAGTTGTACCAGTAGTCGTTATTGCAGTAGTGGTATTTGCACTTGTAATAGTAGTAGTTGCAATAATAGCAGTAGTTGCAGTAGTAGCTGTAGTAGTAGTAGTAATAGTAGTAATAGTAATAGAAGTAGTTATAGCAATAGTAGTAGTAATATTAGTAGTAATTGGTGTAATAGTAGTAGTAGTAGTATTTGTTGCAACAGAAATAGTAGTCGTAGTAGCAAAAGTAGTAGTTGCAGAAGTAGTTGTGGTAGTCGCGGTAGTAGTAGTAGTAGTAATTGTAGTAGTTGTTATAGTAGTAGTTGTAGTACTAGAAGGAATAGTGGTGGTTGAAGAAGTGGCTGAGGAGGAGTCATAATAGTAGTGGTAGTAGTAGTCTTAGTAGTAAAAGTAGTAGAAGAAGTAGTAGCAGTAGCAATAGTAGCAGCAGTAGTAGTTGTAGTAGTTGTTGGAGTAGTAGTAGTAGCAGTAGGAGAAGGAATTGTAGAAGTAGTAGTAGTAGTGGTGGTGGTGGTAGTGGGTAGTAGTAGTAGAAGTAGCAGTAGGAGTAGTAGTAGCAGCTGTAGGAGTAGTTGTAGTAGTAGTATTAGTAGTAGTAATATTATTAAAAGTAGAAATAGTAGTAATTGTTGGAGTAGTTACAGAGCTAGTAGTTAAAGTTGTAGTAGTAGTGTAATAGTAGCAGCGGTAGTAGTAGTATTAGAGGTAGTAGTAGTAACAGTAGTAGTAGTAGTAGTAGTAGTAGCAGCAGCAGTAGTAGTAGTAGTAGTAGTAGTAGTCATCATAGTAGTAGTAGCTGGACTAGTGGTAGTAGTTGTAGTTGAATTAGTAGTAGAAGGAGTAATACTAGTAGTAGTTGTCGGGATAGGGGTAGTAGCAGTAGTAGTTGTAGGAGTAGCTTTTGGAGTAGGAGTAGAAGTAGTAGCAGTAGTTAAAAGTAACAGTGGTAGTAGTTGTAGTAGTAGTAGTAGTCAAAGTATTAGTAGAGTAGTAATTGTAGTAGTAGTTATAGAAGTACTAGCAGTGGTAGTAGTCGTAGTAGTGGTAGTAGGAGTAGGAGTAGTAGTAGCAGCCGTAAGAGTAGAAGTAGTAGTAGTACAAGGAGTTGAAACAGTAGCAGGAATAGTAGTAGTAGTAGTAGTAGTAGTAGGAGGAGGAGGAGGAGGAGGAGGAGGAGGAGGAGGAGGAGTAGAAGTAGTTGCAGTAATAGCCTAGTTATAGTAGCAATAGTAGCAGTAATGTTGGTGGTAGTAGTAGTGATAGTAGCAGTTGTAGTTTTAGTAGTAGTAGTACTAGTAGTAGTTGTTGTTGTCATTCTAGTGGTAGTAGTAGTAATAGCAGTAGTAGCAGCAGCAGTAGTAGTATTAGTAGTCATTGTAGTAGCCATAGTAGTACTAGTGGTAGTAGTAGAAGTAATAGTAGTAGCATTAGTTGTATTATCAGTATTAGTAGTAGTTGTTGTTGTTGTAGTAGTAGTAGTTATTATACCAGTCGTAGTAGTTATAGTAGTAGGAGTAGTAGTTGTAGAAATTATAGAAATAGCAGTAGTTGTAGTAGTACTAGTAATAGTAGTAGTACTAGTAGTAGTAGAAGTAGTAGTTGTTGTTGTAATAGTAGTAGTAGTAGAAATTTTAGTATTGTAGTAATAGTAGTTGTAGTAGCTATTGGTGTAGAAGTAGCTGTAGGAGTTGGGGTAAGAGTAGTAGTAGTACTAGTAGTAGTATTACTAGCTGTAGTACGAGTAGGAGTACGAGTAGGAGTAGTAGTAGTAATTGCATGAGTAGGAGCAGTAGTAGTAATTGTTGTTCATGTTGAAGTAGAAGTAGTATTAGTAGTAGTTGTTGTAGTAGTATTAGTACTAGTAGTAAGGGTAGAGGTCGGGTAATAGTAATTAGAGTAGTGGTAGTAGTAGTACTAGGAGTAGTAGTAGCAACAGTTGGAGTTGGAGTAAGAGTTGTAGAAGTTGTACTAGTAATAGAAGTAGTAGCGGTAATAGTAGTAACAGTAGTAATAGTTGTAGCAGTAGCTGTAGTACAAATAGTAGCAGTAGTAGTACGGGCAGTAGTAGTTGTAGTAGTTGAAGTAGTTGTACATGAAGGAGGAGTGGTAGGAGTAGGAGTTGGAATAGGAGTGGTTGTATGAGTTGTAATAGTAGTAGTAGTACTAGTAGGAGTTGTTGTAGTAGCTGTAGTAGTTGTAGTAGTAGTAGTAGTTCCAACAGTAGTAATAGTTAGTAGTCATTGTAGTTGTAGTAGTACTAGTAGGAGTAGTAGCATTAGTAGGAGTAGCAACAGCAACAACAGCAGCAGTAGTAGTAATAGCAGCAGCAATAGTTGTAGTAGTAGGAGTAGTTGTTGTAGAAGTAGTACTAATAGTAGTAGCAGTAGTAGTACTTGTCATAGTAGTAGTAGTTATTGTGGTAATAGTAGTAATAGTAGTAGTAGTAGCAGCAGTAGTAGTAGTAGTAGTAGTAGGAGGAGGAGGAGGAGGAGGAGGAGCAGTAGCAGTAGCAGAAGTAGTTGGTGTAGAAATTGTAATAGTAGTGGTAGTAGTAGTGGTAGTAGTAGTAGTTGTTGTTGTTGTTGTTGTCATTGTTGTAGTTGTAGTAGTTGTAGTATTAGTGGTGGCAAAAGCAGAAGTAGTAGTTGTAGCAGCCATAGTAGTAGCAGTAGTATTAGGAGTAGGAGAAGTATTTGTAGATGTAGCAGTAGTAGTAGTTGCATTAGTTGTAGGAGTTGTAGTAGTAGGAGTAGCAGTAGCAGTAGCAGTAGCCATAGTAGTTGTAGTGACTTTAGTCGTAGTAATAGTAGTAGTAGTAGCAATGGTAGCAGCAGTAGTATTTGTTGTAGTCGTAGCAGCAACAATAGTGTTAGTTACAACTGTATTAGTAATAGTAATAGTAGAAGCAGAAGTAGCAGTAGTAGTAGTAATAGTAGTAGTAGTAGAAGTAGAAGCAGCAGGAGATGTAGTTGTAGCAACAACAGTAGTAGTAGGAGAAGTAGCAATAGATGTAGTACTAGTAGTAGTAGTGGTTGTTGTTGTTGTAGTTGTAGTAGTTCGAGTAGTAGTACTAGAGGTAACAGTAGCAGCATTAGTAGCAACAGCAGCAACAGTAGTAGTAGAAGTAGCAACAACAATAACAATAGTAGTAGTAGCAGTAGCAATAACAATAGTAGTAGTAGTAGTAGTAGTACTAATACTAGTAGTAGTAGTACTACTACTACTACTAGTATTAGTAGCAGTAGTAGTAGTTGTTGTGGTAGTTGTAGTAGGAGTAGTAGTACTAGTTGTAATAGTAGTAGCAGTAGTAGCAATAGTAGCAGTAGTAGTAGTTGTTGTGGTGGTAGTAGTAGGAGTATTAGCAACTGTAGCAATCGTAGTAGTTGTACTAGCGGCAACAACAACAACAGTAGTAGTAGTAGTATAGTAGGAGTAGCGGTAGTAGTAGTAGTAGTTGTAGTAGTAGAAGTAGTAATTGTAGTATGTGAAGTAATAGTAGTAGTAGTAGTAGCAATAGTAGGAGTCAGAGTAGTAGTTGTAGTAGTAGTAGTAGTAGAAGTGGTGGTAGCAGTAGTAGTTGTGGTAGTACTAGTAGTAGTAGTAGTAGTAGTAGCATTAGTAGCATTAATAGTACCAGCTGTGGCAGTAGTAGTAGTAGTGGCAGTAGTAGTAGTAGTACTAGTAATAGTAGCAGTAGTTGTGGTAGTAGTATTAGTAGTGGTAGTAGTTGTAGTAGTAGTTGTTGTTGTACTAGTAATAGTAGTATTAGGAGTACTAGTACTAATAGTAACATTAGTTGTAGTAATAATAATAGCAGCAGTTGTAGTATTACTAGCATCAACATAACAATAATAGCAGTAGCGGTAGCGGTAGTTGTTGCTATTATAATAGAAGTAGTAGTTGTAGTATGTGAAGTAATAGTAGTAGGAGAAGTAGAAGTAGTAGCAACAGCAGTAGTAGTAGTAGTTGCAGTAGCAGTAGTATAAGTAGTTGTGGTAGTAGTAGTAGTACTACTAGTAGTAGTAGTTGCATTAGTAGTAGCAGCAATAGTAGCAGCAGTAGCAGCAGAAGTAGTAGTAGTAGTAGTAGTATTAGGAGTTGCACTTGTAGTAATAGTAGAAGCAATAGCAGCAGCAGTAGTATTACTAGTAGAAGCAATAGTAGCAATAGTAGAAGTAGCAGCAGCAGCAGCAATACTAGTCGTTGTTATAGTAGTATCTAACATAGGAACAGTAGAAGTAGTTGTAGTAGCTGTAGTAGTGGTAGCAACAGCAAAATTAGTAGAAATTGTAGTAGAAGTAGTAGTAGTACTAGCAGTAGTAGTTGTTGTTATAGTAAAAGTAGAGGTAGTAGTAGAAGAAGTAGTAGGAGTAACAGTAGTAGTAGTAGTCGGTGAAGTAATAGTAGTAGTAGTAGTAGCAGTTATAGTAGTATTAGATGGAGTAGTAGTAGTAGGAGGCGGAGTAGTAGTAGTATTAATAATAGTAGTAGTAGTTGTAGAAGAAATTATTGTAGTAGTTGTATTCATAGTTGTTATAGTTGTAGTAGATTCATTAGTAGTTGTTGTAGCACTATTAGTAGTCGCAGTAGTAGCAGTAGCAGGAGTAGTTGCAGTAGTAGTAGCAGTGGTAGTAGCAGTTGTGGCAATAGTAGTGGTAATAGTAGTACTAGCACTAGCAGCAATAGTAACAGTAGAAGTTGTTGTACTAGTAGTGTTAGTAGTAGCAGCGATAGTAGCAGTAGCAGGAGTAATAATAGTAGAAGTGAAAGCAATCGCAGTAGAATTGTAATTGTTGTAGTAGTAGTAGTAGTAGCAACAGCAGCAGTAGCAAAAGTAGCAGTACTAGTAGCTATAGTTGTAGTAGTAGTAGTGCTAGAAGTAGTAGTAGTAGGAGGAGAAGTTGAGTTGTAGCCATAGCCAAAGTAGTAGTAGTAGTAGCTGTAGTAGTTGTTATAGTGGTAGTGGCGGGAGAAGTCGTAGTAGTAGCTGTAGCAGCAATAATAGTCGTAGAAGTAGTAGTAGTAGTCCTAGTCGTACTCGTAATAGTCATAGTAGTAGCAGTAGTAGCAATAGTAGCTGTAATAGTAGTACTACTTGTTGTAGTAGTAGGCGCAGAAGTAGTTGTAGCAATCATAGTTGTGGCAATCGTAGTAGCAGTAGGTAAAGTTGTAGAAGTACAAGTACTAGAAGTAGTAGGAGGAGGAGGAGAAGTAGTATTAGTTGTAGTAGTAGTAGTAGTAGTAGTAGTAGTAGTAAGTCGCGCAGTAGTAGCAGTAGTAGTCATAGTGGTACTAATATTGTAGTAGTAGCAGTAGTAGCTGCAGTAGTAGTAGGTGAAGAAGTAGTAATAATCGTAGAACTAGTAATAGTAGTAGTTATTGTTTTATTGTGTTGTGTGTAGTTAGTAGTAGTAGCATTTAGTAGTAGTCATAGCAATAATAGTAGTAGTAGTATTAGGAGGAGGTAGTAGTGGGAGAAGTAGTAGCAGAAGTAGTGGTGGTGGTAGTAGTAACAGGAGTAGTAGTAGTTGTTGTTGTAAGAGGAGGAGGAGGAGGAGTAGCAGTAGTAGTAGTTGTAGTAGTACCATTACTAGTAGTAACATTCGAAGCAGTAGTAGCAGTAGTAGCTATAGTAATAGTAGTAGTAGTAGCAGTAATAACAACAGTAATAGTAGCTGTAGCAGTAGCGATAGTTGTAGCTGTAGTTGTAGAACTAGTAGTTACAGTACATGAAGAAATATTAGTAGTAGCAGAAGTAGTAGTAGGAGTAGTAGTAGTAGTAGTAATAGTAGTAGTAGTAGATAATAGCAGTACTAGTTGTTGTTGTCGTAGTAGTGGTAGCAATAGTAGAAGTAGTAGTAGTTATAGTAGTAGTAGACGTAGTATTAGTAGCATTAGCATAGTCGTAGTAGTAGTAGTAGTAGTATTAGTAGTAGTAGTAGTAGTAGCAATAGTAGCAGTTGTAGTAGTAATAGTAGAAGAAGTAATAGTAGAAGTAGCAATAGATGTAGTAGTAGTAGCAGCAGTAGTAGTAATCCACGAAGTAATAGTAGTAGTAGTAGTAGAAGGAGTAGTAGTATTAGTAGTAGTAATAGCATAGTAGTAGTAGTATTCGTTGTAGTAGTAGTTGTAGTAGTTTTAGTAGCATTAGTTTTTACAGTAGTAGTAGCACTAGCATTATTAGTAGTAGTAGAAGAAGTAGTAGTAACAGTAGAAGTTATTGTACAAGTAGTTTTATTAGTAGTAGCATTAGTAGGAGTAGTAATAGTAGTAGTAAAGGCATTAGCAGTAGTTGTACTAGTAGCTGTGGTAGTAGTACAAGTATTAGCTGTAGTAGCTATTGTAATAATAGTAGTAGTGGTAGAAGTAGTAGTAATAGTAGGAGAAGTTGAGTTGTAGCAGTAGCGATAGTAGTAGTAGTAGTACGAATAGAATTAGTAGTAGCTGTAGTGGTACTAGTAGGAGAAGTAGTAGCAGTAGTAGTAGCAGTAGTAGTAGTTGTAGAAGTAGTAGTAATAGTAGTAGTCATAGCTGTAGCAATGGTAGTAGTCATACTAGCAATAGTCGCAGTAGAAGTAGTAGCAATAGTAGCAGTAGTAGCAGTAATAGTAGCTGAAGTAGCTATAGAAGTAGTTGTAGCCATTGTAGTTGTGACTGTGGTAGTAGCAGTAGGCAAAGTCATAGAAGTGGTAGTACTAGTAGCAGTAGTAGGAGAAGTAGCAAAAGTAGTAGTAGTAATAGTAGTACAAGTAGCTTTTGTCGTAGTTGAAGCAGTAGTAGGTATAACAGTAGTAGTGGTAGTAATATTAGTAGTGGTAGTAGTAGTTGTTGTAGTAGTTGTAATAGTAGTAGAAGTAGTATTAGGACTACTAGTACTAGTAGTAACATTAGTAGTAGTAGTAGTAGTAGTAGTTGTAGTAGTAGTAATTGTAGCATCAACAATAACAACCATAGTAGAAGTAGTAGTAGCAGTAGAGATAGTAGTAGCTGTAGTAGTAGAAATAGTAGTCGTAGTCGTAGTAGTATTAGTATTAGTAGTAGTAGTAGTAGTAGTATTAGTTGTAATAGTAGTTGTAGTACTACTTGTAGTAGTAATTGTTGTAGTAGTAGTTATTGTTGTTGTTGTTGTTGTGGTAGTAGTAGTGGTTGTAGTAGTAGTACTATCATTAGTAGTAGCAGCAGTAGCAGTAGCAGTAGTAGTAGTCATAGTTGTAGCAGTCTTTTTGGGGTAGCACTAGTAGTTGCAGTAGTTGCAGTAGTAGCAGTAGTAGTATTAGAAGTAGAAGCAAAAGAAGCAACAGTAGTAGTACCAGCAGCAGCAATAGCAGCAGAAGTAGCAGTACTATTTCTTGTAGAAGTAGTAGAGAAAGTAGTACTAGTAGCTATACTAGAACTAGTAGCTGTTGTTGTTGTTGTAGTTGTAGTTGTAGTATTAGTAATAGCAGTAGCAACAATAATCGTAATAGCAGTAGTTATTACAGTAGTAGCAGTTGTTGTTACAGCTGTAGCGTTAGTTGTAGTACCAGTAGTAGTGGTAGCAGCAGTAGAAGTAGTAGTAGTTGTAGTAGTAGTTGTTGCCGTAGTAGTAGTACTAGTACTAGTACTAGTGGTAGTAGTCATAGTAAAAGTTGTAGTCATAGATGTTGTAGTAGATGTAGTAGTAGTAGCAGTAGTAGTAGTCATCGGTTAAGTAATAGTAGGAGTAGTAGTAGTAGTAGTAGTAGAAGTTATTGTAGTAGTACTATTCATAGTAGTAGTTGTTGTAGTAGTAGTAGTTGTTACAGTAGTTGTCGCAATAGCACTATTAGTAGTAGCAGTAGTAGCAAGTAAAGCGGTAGTAGCAGTTTTAGCGATTGTACCTATAGTAGTAGTAGCTGTAGTAATAGTAGTACTGGCACTACCAGTAGTAGTAATAGTAGAAGTAGTTGTACTAGTATTGTTAGTAGTTGCTGTAGTAGTGGTAGTAGCTAGAGTAGTAATAGTAGTAGCAAAAGCAGTAGCAGTAGAAGTAGTAGTAGTAGCGGCAACAGCCATAGCAGTCGTAGCAATAGTAGTAGCTGTGCTAGTAGGAGAAGAAGTTGTAGCAGTAGTGGTAGCAGTAGTAGTAGTTGTTGGAGAAGTTGAGTTGTAGCAGTAGCCATAGTAATAGTAGTAGTAGGAGGAGAAGTAGTAGTAGCGGTAGTGGTAGTAGTAGGAGAAGTAGTTGTAGTAGTTGTAGCAGAAGCAACAATTGTGGAAGTAGTAGTAGTTGTAGTAGTAGTAGCAGTAGTAGCAGAAGTAGCTATAGTAGCTTTAATAGTAGTAGTAGTACTTGTAGTAGTAGCTGTAGAAGTAGTCATAGCGGTTATAGTTGTGGCAGCAGTATTAGCAAGAGTATGCGAAGTAGTAGAAGCAGTAGTACTAGTAGTAGTAGTTGGAGAAGTAGTAGTAGTAGTAATAATAGTAGTAGTAGTAGTAGTTGTTGTTGTTGTTGTTGTTGTTGTTGTTGTATTAGTAGTAGCTGTAATAGTCACAGTTGACGTAGTAGCTGTAATAGTCACAGTTGACGCAATATTTGCAGTAGCAGTAGTAGTGGTAGTAGTAGTAGTATTAGTAGTTGTAGTACTAGTAGTAGTCATAGTAGAAGTTGTTATACTAGTAGTGTTACTAGTAGAAGCAGTAGCAGTAGTAACAATAGTACTAGTACTAGCAGTAGCAACAGTAGTTACTGTAGTAATAACAGCAGTAGCTGTAGTTGTAGTAGCAGAAGTAGTTGCAATAGAAGTAGTAGTAGCTGTAGTAGAACTAGTAGTAGTTGTTGTATTAGTAGTAGTGGTGGTAGTAGTAGTAGTCTTAGTTTTGGTAGTAATAGTAGTAGTTGTTGTCGTGGTAGCATTAGTAGTAGTAGTAGCAACAACAATGGAAGTAGTAGTAGTAGTAGTAGTAAAAGAATAACTAATAGCAACAGAAGTAGCAGTAATAACAGTAGCAGCTATTGTAGTATTAGTAGTAGTAGTAGCAGTAGCAACAGTAGTAGTAGTTGTAGCAATAGCATTAGCGGTAGTGGTAGTAGCAGTAGTATCAGCAGTAGTGGCCATACTACCTGTAGTAACAATAGCTGTAGTAGTAGTAGTAGCTGTTATAGTAGTAGTAATAGTAGTAGTTATAGTAGTAGTATTAGTAGTAGTGGCAGTAGTAGTCGTAGTAGAAATAGTTGTAGTAGCAATAGAAGTAGTGGCGGTAGCAGTGGTAGTAGTAGTAGTCGTAGTGGTAGTAGTAGTAGTAGCAATTTTAGTAGTCACATTGGAGTTTTACTAGTAGTAGAAGTAGCAGTAGATGTTGTTGTAGCAGTAGTAGCAGTAGTAGCAGTTGTAGAAGTAGTAGTCGAAGTAATAGAAATACTAGTATTAGTAGTAGGAGCAGTAGTGGTGATAGCAATAGCAGAAGCGGCAACAACAATAGCAGCAATAGCAATAGTTGTTGTTGCAGAAGAGGTAGCAGTAGTAGTAGTAGCAACAATAGTAGAAGCAGTAGTAGTAGCAATAGCAGTAGTAGTAGTTGTAGTTGTAGTTATTGTTATTGTTGTTGTTGTTGTATTATTAGTCATAGTAGTAGTAGTAGTAGTCATAATAGTAGTAGAAGTAGTAGAAGTAGAGGTAGTACTAGTAGCATTAGAGTATAGTAGTACTAGTTGTAGTACTAGAAGTTATACTAGTAGTAGTAGCAGCAGCAGTAGTAGTAGTTGTAGTTGATGAGGTAGAAATAGCAGTACTAGTAGTAGTTGGCGAAGTAGTAGTACTAGCAATAGTTTCAATAGTAGTAGTAGTGGTAGGAGTAGTAGTAGGAGTAATAATAGTAGTAGTAGTAGTCATAGAAGTTATTATAGTATAAGTAGTTGTACTAGTAGTAGTTGTAGTAGTTGTAGTAGCAGTAGTGGGAGTTGTAGTAGTTCTAGTAGTTTTCGTTGTTATAGTAGTAGTGACAGTAGCACATGCAATAGTAGCAGTAGTAGATGTAGAAGTAGTAGTAGCAGTGTTAGTAGTAGTAGTAGTAGCAATTGTAGTAGTGGTAGTAGTAGCTGTGGTAGTAGCCGTAGTATTCAAAGCAGAATTAGTTGTAGTAGTAGTAGTTGTTGTTGTAGCACTTGTAGCAGCAATAGTAGTTATCGTAGTTGTAGTAGGAATCAAAGTTGTCACAGTAGTTGTAGCAGTAGTCATAGTAGTACTTATAGTGGTAGTAGTAAAAGTATTATTAATAATAGTAATTGTAGGCATACAAGACCTAGAAGTTGGTGTAATAGTAGTAGTAATAGTAGCAGTAGCAGTAACTATAATAGTAGAACAACTAGTAATAGTAGCAATAGTTGTAGTAGTAGTTGTACAAGGAGTAGCAGGAGCAAGAGCAGCAGCAGCAACAATAGTAGCAGCAACATTAGTACTTGCAACAGTAGTACTAGCATCAGTAGTAGTAGTAGTAGTAGTAGTAGTAGTAGTAGTAGTAATAGTAGTAGTAGTAGTAGTAGTAGTAGTTGTAGCAGTATTAGTGGTAGTAATAGTCATAGTAGCTGCAGCAGCAATAGCAGTATTTGTAGTAGGAACATTAGAATTATTTGTTGTAGTAGTAGTAGTAGTAGTAGTAGTAGTTCCAGTAGTCGTAGTAGAAGTAGTAGTAATAGTAGCAGCAATAGTAGTAGTAGTAGTTGTTGTTGTTGTTTTAGTAATAGTAGTAGTAGTAGCAGTGGTATTAGTAGTTATAGTTACAGTAGTAGTAGTAGAGGTAGTAGTTATTGTTGTAGTAGTAGTAGTAGTCATAGTTTTACTGGTAATAGAAGTGGTAGCAGTAGCAGTGGTTGTTGTAGTAGTAGTAGTAGCAGTAGTAGTTATAATAGGAGAAGTTGTCGTAGTAGTAGTTCTAGTAGCAACAACAATGACAGTAGTCGTAGTTGTGGCAATAGTAGTAGTAGTATTAGCAATCGTAGTAGTAGGAGTTGTCGTAGTAGTAGTAGTAATGGTTATAGTAGGAGTAGTAGTAGCAGTAGCAGTAGTAGCAGTAATATTTGTAGTAGTAAATGTAGTAATTATGGCAGTACCAATAATAGTTTCAGTACTATAGCAATTGTAGCTACACGAGCAATAGTAGTAGGAGTAGTAGTACTAGCAGTCGTATTAGTAGTAGTACTAGTAGTAGAAGTACTAGTAGTAGTAGTAGTAGTTGAGGTAGTAATAGTAGTAGTAGTTGTTGTTGTAGTTGTAGTAGTAGTAGTAGTGGTGGTGGTGGTAGAAGTAGTACTAGTAGTATTAGTAGTAGTAGTAGTAGTAGTAATAGTAGTAGTAGTTGTAGTAGTAATAGTAGCAGACGTAGTTGAAGTAGTACTAGTAGAACTTGTTGTAGATGCAGTAGTAGTATCGGTAATAGCAATAGCTATAGCTGCAATAGTAGTAATAGTAGGAGAAGAAGTAGTGGTAGTAGTGATAGTTGTATTAGTAGAATTATCCGGACTCATAGTTGTAGTAGTAATAGTAGCAGCAATAGTAGTAGTATTAGTAGGAGTGGTAGTTGTTGTTGTAGCTATAGCAGCAGCAACAATATTAGTAGTAGCAGCAGTAGTTATTGTAGTAATAGAAGCAGTAGTAGCAGTATTAGCAGTAGCAGCAGCAGCAGCAGCTGTAGTAGTAGTAACAGTAGTAGTAATAGTAGTTATACCAGCAGCAGCAGCAGTAGTATTGCTAGTGGTAGTAGAAGTAGAAGTAGTAGAAGTAGGAGAAGTTGTTTTAGGAGTGGTAGTAGTAGTAGTAGTAATAGTAGTAATAGTTGTTGTTGTTGTAGTAGTAGTAGTAACAACAGCAACAACAGTAATAGTAGTAGTAGCAATAGTAGTTGTAGTAGTAGTTGTTGTAGTTGTAGTAGTAACATGAATAACAGTAATTGTACAAGCAGTTGTAATAGTAGTGGAAGTTGTTGTTGTAGAAGTAGTAATAGCAGCAGCAGAAGTAGTAGTAGTTGTAGTAGCAGTAGAAGCAGCAATAGTAGTAGTTGTAATAGTTATTGTTGTAGAAATAGTATTGGTAATAATAGCAGTACTAGTCATAGTTATAGTGGTAGTAATAATATTAGTAGTAGAAGTAGTAGTTGTAGTAGTAGTAGTACTAGTTGTAGTGACAGAAATAGTAGCAGAACCCGAAATAGAAGTAGTGATAGTAGTTGTAGTAGTAGAAGTAGTAGCAGTAGCATTCGTAGAAGTTGTAGTTGTAGTAGTAGCAATAGAAGCAGTTGCAGTAGGAGCAGTAGTAGTAGTAGTACCCACTGTAGCAGTAGTAGCTGTTGTAGTAGTCGTAGTAGTAGTAGTAGCAACAGCAGCAATAATAGTAGTACTAGTAGCTGTAGTGGTAGAAGTAATAGTAGCAGTAGTATTAGTAGTAGTAGCAGTAGCATTAGTCATATTATCTATGGTAGTAAGAGAAGTTGTAGTACAAGTGGTACTAGTACTAGTAGAAGTAGGAGAAGTAGTGGCAATAGTAGGAGCAATAGCTGGAGTGATAGCAGTAGAAGTTGTAGTAGTAGCAGTAGTAGTGGTAGTAGTAGTAGAAGTAGTAGGAGTAGAAGCAGTAGTAGCAGTAGTACTAGTAGTAGTTGTTGTAGTTGTAGTACTAGTAGTTTCAATTGTAGTAGTGGAAAGAGTAGTGGTAGTTGTAATCATAGCAGCAATAGTAGTAGTAGGAGTAGTAGTTGTCATGGTAGTAGTAGTTGTTGTTGTAGTAGTTGTTGTTGTTGCGGTAGTAGTAGTAGTAGTAGTAGTAGTAGTAGTAGTAGTAGTAGTAGTAGTAGTATGATTGGTAGTTGAAATTGGAGAGTTGTAGTAGGAGTGGCAGTAGTAGTAGTATTAGTAGTTGTAGTAGGAGTAGTAGTAGTAGACGTGGGAGTACTACTAGCATTGGTAGTAGTAATAGTGGCAGTAGGAGTAGTAGTAGCGGTAGTAGTAATATTAGTTGTATTAATAGTAGTAATACTAGTAGCAGTGGTAGTAGTAGTATTTCTATTAGTAGTAGTTGTAGTAGTAGTAGCAATAGTAGGGGTAGTCATAGTAATAGTAGTAGACGGTGTAGTTGTAGTCACAGTATAAGTAGTAGAAGTAGCAATAGTACCTGTAGTAATAGTCATTGTAGTAGTAGTAGTGACAACAGTAGTAGTAGCTGTAGTAGTAGTATTAGTAGTAGTATGAATAGTAGCTGCAAAAGTTGTAATAGTAGTAGTACGAGCAGAAGTGGCAATAGTTGTAGTAGTTGAAGTAGTAATAGTAGTAGTAGTCGGATTAGCTGTAGGAGTAGTTGTAGTAGTACTTATAGCAATAGTCGTAGTAGTTGTTGTCATCGTAGTAGTAGTAGTAGTAGTACTTATAGCAATAGTCGTAGTAGTTGTTGTCATCGTAGTAGTAGTAGTAGTAGTACTAGCAACTGTAGTAGTAGTAGTTATTGTTGTTGTTATAGTAGTAGTTGTAAATGTAGGAGTGGTAATGGGAGTAGGAGTAGTACTAGAAGCAGTAGTAGTTGTTGTAGTAGAAGCAGTAGTAGTAGTAGTAGTGGTAGTAGCAATAGTAGTAGTTCTAGCAGTAGCAGTAGTAGTAGCATTAGTAATAGTAGTCGTAGTAGTAATAGTAGTTGTAGTAGTAGCAGTAGAAGGAGTAGTAGGAGTAGCAGTACAAGTAGTTCTGGTAGAAGTAGTAATTGAAACAGCAGCAGCAGCAGTAGTAGTATACTAGCTGCAACAATAGCAGAAGTAGAAGTAATAGTAGTAGTAGTAGGAGTAGTTGAAGAAGCAGCAGTAGAAGTAGTAGAAGTAGTAGCAGTAATAGTAGTAGTAATAGTAGTTGGAGTACTAGTAATAGGAGTAGCAGCAGCAGCAGTAGTAATAATAATAATAGTAGTATTTATAACAATAGTAGTTGTAGTAGTAGTAGTAATAGTAGTAGCAATAGTAGTAGTAATAGTAGTAGCTGTAGTAGTAGTAGGAATAATAATAGTAGTAGTTGTTGTTGTAGTAGTAGTAGTGGGGGTAGTAGCAGTAGTAGCAACAGTAGTAGTAGTAGGTGTAAGAGTAGCAGTAGTAATACTAGCTATAGTAGTTGCGGTATTTGCAACAATTGTAGTTGTAGTAGCACTCGTAATAGCGGCAACTGCAGCTGAGGTATTAGCGTTGTAGTAGTAGTTGTTGTCAATGTAGAAGTAGTAGCAGTAGCAATAATACTAGCTGAAGCAGTTGTTGTTGCAGCTGTGGTTGTAGTAGTAGTATAAGTAGTAGTAGTAGTAGTAGTAGCAAAAGTAGCAGTCATACTAGTGGTAGCATTAGTAATAGCTGTAAGTAGTAATAGTAGTATTAGTAATAATAGCATAAGCAGTAGCAGTAGCAATAGTAGTAGTAGTAGTAGTAGTAGTAGCAACAGTTGTAGTAGTAGAAGTAGTTGGAGTAGCAGAATCAATAGTAGCAATAGTAGGAGTAGTAGTTGTTGTTGTTGTAGTACTAGTAGTAGTAGTTCTAGCAACTGTAGTAGCAATAGCAGTAGTTGTTATTGTAGTACTTGTAGTAGTAGTTGTATAGGAGTAGTAGTAGGTGCAGTAATAAGAGTAGCAGTAGTAGTAGAAGTAGTAGTAGTAGTTGCTGTTATAGTAGTAGTATTACTAGTAGTGGTACTAGTCATCGCTATAGAAGTAGCAGTAGTAATAGTCGTCATAGTAGTAGTAAGAGTTGTAGTAGTACTAGTAGGAGTAGTTATACAAGTAATAGCAGCATTAGTTGTAGTAGTAGCGGTAGCGACATTAATAGTAGTAGTAGTAGGAGTGGTAGAAGAAGTAACAGTGGTAGTAGTAGCAGCAGTAGTAGTTGGAGCAGTAATAGTACGAGAAGTAATAGTAGTAGTAGTAGTAGCGACAGTAGTAGTAATAATAGTAGTATTTGTTATAATAGTTGATGCAGGAATAGTAGTAATAGTAGTAATAATAGTAGTTCGTGCAATAGTAGTAGTAATATTAGTAGGAGTGGTAGTAGTAGTAGTTGTTGTTGTAGTAATAGTAGTAGTAGTAGTAGCAGTAGTTGAAAGTGCAGCAGCAGCAGCAGCCGTAGCAGCAGTAGTAGCAGTAATCGTAGCAACTATAGTTGTAGTAGAACAAGTAGTAGCGGCAGCAGCAGCAGATGTAGTAGTGTTGTAGTAGTAGTAGTCATTGTGGTAGTAGTAGTAGTAGTATTAAAAATAGGAGCAGTAGCAGTAGCAGTAGTTATTGTAGCTATAGTTGTACTATTAGTATAAGTATTAACAGCAGTAGTAGTAGTAACTGTAGTAGTAGCAATAGACTACTACTCAACTGTAGTACTACTTTACTACTTCTACTACCACTACTACTAATACTATTCTGACTACTACTACTACTACAACAACAACAACAACAACAACTACTACTACTACTACTACTACTACTACTACTACTACAACTAGTACTACAACTACTGCAACTGCTACTATTACTAGTACTACTACTACAAATACTACTACTACTACTTCTACTACTACAACTGCTACTACTACTACTACTACAACAACAACTACTACTACTACTAGTATGACTAGTACTACTACTGATGCTGCTCTAATACCACAACAACTACTACTAATATGTCAATCACAACAACTACAATAGCTACTACTGCCACTATGGCAACTACTAACACTACTATTGTAATGACTACTACTACTACTACTACAACTTCTTCTTCTATAACTACCACTAGTACTACCACTTCTTCTACTGCTACTACTCCTACTTCTATAACTACTACTGTGACAACTAATAATGCAAGTACTACTATTACTACTACTTGACTACTACTCCTGCAACTACTATTACTACTACTACTACTACAACTACGACAACTACTACTACTATACTGTTGCTGCTACTGCTACTGCTACTATTACTACTACTACCGCTACTACTCCTACTACTACTCCTCCTACTATTACTACTACTACTATTACTTATACTACTTCTACTACTTCGACTACTACTTCTACTAGTATTGCAACAAATACTATTATTACTACTACTATTGCTGCTGCTGGTGCTACAACTGCCACAACTACAACTCCAATTTATATTTCTACTTCTATGACTTGTACTACTACTGCTCCTACTATAACTTCTATTACCACTACTAATACTTCTACAACTGCTACTGCCACTACTACTACTCCTACATTACTATTACTACTACCAATACTACTACTACTACTACGACTACTACCCAATTCCTACTGCTAGTACCAGTACTTCTGCTACTATGACTATTACTACTACTACTACAATTACTACAAATTCACCTACCATAACTACTAATACTGCTACTACTACACCTACTACTACTTTACTACTTCTACTAGCACTACCACTAATACTATTGTTACTACTACTTCTATTACTACAACTACTATTACTGCAACAACTATTGTAGCTACTACTACTCCTCCTCCTCCTCCTACTACAACTACTCTTACTAGTACTACAACAACTACTAATACTAATAATACTACTTCTACCACTACTACTGCTACGACTACAATAACTACTACTACTATTACTACTCCTACTACTACTCCTACTAGTACTACAACAACTACTAATACTAATAATACTACTTCTACCACTACTACTGCTACGACTACAATAACTACTACTACTATTACTGCTCCTACAACTACTACGACCACTACTACTACTACTACTGCTCCTGCTACTACTACTACTACTACGACTATTAAAACTACTATTACAACTACTATTACTACTACCATTGCCACTACAACAACTACTAGCAATATTACAACAACAACTACTACTACTACAACAACTAGTACTATTACAACCACTACTACTACTACAATTACTACTACTACGACGACTACTAACACTACTATTGTTTCTACTACTACTACTATGATAACTACTACCATTACTACCGCCACTATTGCGATTATCGAAACTACTAGTACTACAACCGCATCTACTACTACTACTACTACTGATGCTGCTGTTGCTATTACAACTATTACTATTACTAATACACCTACTACTCTAATGACTACTATTACTACCACTGCAACTACTGCTCCTAATGCTCCGACTGCTACTACTACTATTACCACTACTGTTACTACTACTACCACTACTGCTACTACTACTACCACTATTGCTGCTGCGACTACTACTTCTACTACTTTTACTACTACTCCCACTACTTCTCCTACTACTACTAGTACTACGACTACTACTACTATAACATCTAACACAACCACTGCTACTACCGCTACTGCTGCTACTACTACTACTTCTACTACTACTATTGCTACTGCTGCAACTGCTACTGCTCCTACTACCTATACTATTGCTACAACTGCTGCTGCTCTTATTGCTATTGCTACAAATACTTCTTCTATGGCAATAACTGCAGTTACTGCTACTACCTCAACTACTATTACTACAATTTCTATTACTACTAGTACTATTGCCGCTACTACTACTATTACTGCTACTACTGCTACGACTACTACTTCTACAACTACTACTACTGCTACAATGGATACTACTACTACTACTATCGCTATTACTACTACCACTATAGCTGCTGCTTCTCCTACTGCTACTACTACTCCTACTACTTATACTACTGCTACTTCTGCCACTTCTGCTACTACTACTACTACAGCAACCACTAATATTGTGCTACTACTAAAACTCTATCACTACTACTACTACAATAATAACTATTACTACTACTAATAATAGTACTACTACTACTGGTGCTGCTGCTGCTACTACTACTTCTACCACTAATGCTACTGCTACTACTACTATTAGTACTACTGCTGATGCTGCTACTTTCGCTACTGCTACTGCAACAACTACTACTAAAGTTACTACAGCTACTATTGAAACTACGACTATTGCTACTGCTACAACTGCCACTACCATTGTTGCTGCTACTACTACATCTACTACTACTATTATTACTACTACAGCTATGACTATTACTAATATTACTGCTTTTGGCACTACTATTACTACTAATACCACTGCTACTGCAAATGATACAACTACTACAACAACAACAACTACTACTACTACTAATATTACTACTTCTACTACTACTACTTGTACTATTGTTACTACTACAACTTCTTTACCTGCTACTACTACTACTTCGATTACTACTACTGCTACAACTACCACTACTGCAATTACAACAATTGCTGTTGCTACTACTGCTACTACAACAACAACTACTACTGCTACTACTGCTGCTCCTACTACTACTACTACTTCTACAACTACAACTACTACTGCTACTGCTGCTGCTCCTACTGCTACTGCTACTTCTACAACTACAACTACTAATAGGACAACTAGTCCAACTACTTCTACTACTCCTACTCCAACTCCGATTGATACTCCTACTCCTACTACTACTACGAGTACCACTACTCCAACCACTACTACACCTATTACTAATGTTATACTGAGTCCTACTTGTACTACTACTGCCACTACTATTACTACTGCTTCTGTTGCTGCTACAACAACAACTACTACTGCTACAAATGCTGCTAATACTACTATTGCTGCAACTACTGCTGCTGCTGCTACTACTACTACTACTACTTCTAAGACTACTACTACTACTACTACTATAACTACACCAACTACAACTACTCCTACTCCAACTCCTATTGCTACTACTGCCCCTAGTACTACTACTACTCCTACCACTACTCCAACTTCTACCACCACAACTACTACTACTCCTACTCCTACTACTCGTAATACTACTACTACTACAACAACAATTACTATAACTACTATTACTACTAGTACTAATAATATTACTATTACTATCACAATTACTAATACTACTAATTATACTACTGCTACTGCTACTACTCCTACTACTACTACTACTCACACTCCTACTATTGCTACAACTGCCCCTAAACCTACTATTGCAACTACAACTACTACTACATCTACTACTCGAACTACCACTACTCCTACTCCTACTATTCCTACTCCTAATACTACTAATACTACACCACGCACTGCTACTACTACTATTGCTATTCTACTACCACTACTATTACTACTAATACTACTACTGTTGCTGCAACCACTACTACCACAACTTCTACTACTACTCCTACTCCTACTCCTACACATGCCACTACTACTACTACTCCTACTACCTTTACTACTACTCCTACCCCATCTTCTACAACTGCTGCTACTGCTAACACCAAAAATACGACTACTTCTACTCTTACTCTTCTCCATCTCCTACTATTACAACTACAACTAAAATTAGTACGACTACTACTACTAATGCTACAACTATTAATACTACTACTACAACTACTACTACTACTACTACTACTACAACTACGAGTACTACTGCTACTCCTACTACTACTACAACAACCACTACTAGTACTACTAAAGCTACTATAACTACTACTGCTACTTCTTTTACTATTACAACTACTACTGCAACTCCTACTCCTACAGTTGCTGCTACTACTTCTGCTGCTACTCCTACTCCTATTACAACAACAACTACTACTCCTACTACAACAATTACTACTACTACTCTACCAGTGTAACTACTATTACTAATACTCCTACTACTACTGCTACAATTACTACTACTACTACTACTACTAATACTACTAATTTTACTACTACTACCACCACTACTACTACTACTAAAACTACTACAATTACTACTTCTACTAGTACTACTGTTGTTGCGGTTGTAGCTACTACTACTACAACTACTAGAACTACTACTCATACTCCTACTACTGCAACTACTAATACACCTGCTACTAGAACTACTTCAGCTACTACAACTACTAGTGTTACTGCTACTCATGCACCTACTCCTACTACTACTACAACTACTACTTTTACTACTACTGCTACTACTATTTCTACTACTACTACTACTTCTACTACTACTACTACTATCCCTACTCCTACTACTACTACTAGTCCTATTGCTACTACACCTACAACTACTACTACTACTAGTACCACTACTACAACTAATACTACTCCTACTCGTACTCCCACTGCTACTACTACTACTACTATTGTTGCTAGTATTTCTACTACTACTACAACGCTTACTACTACTACTCCGACTACTACAATCAGAACTAATACTACTAGTACTACTACTACTACTACTACTACTACTCCACCTACTATTGTAAAAACTGTTTCGTCCTACTACTTCTACTGCTACTACTGCTACGACTGCTGCTACTGCCACTCGAACTACTACTACTACAAATACTACTATCACTCGAACTGCTACTACAACAATGGCCATTATAGCTACTACTACAACTACAACTACTACTACTCTACCTACTATTACAACTATTGCCGCTACTACTTCTACTACAAATTCTACAACTACTACAACTACTACTACAACAATTGCTATTACAGCCACTACAAGTACAACCACAAGTACTACTCCTATTACTGCTACTACTACTACTGCTACTGCAACTACTACAGCTACTAAAACCTCTCCGTCTACTATTATTACTACTCATCCTGCCATGACTACAACTACTACTATTAGTACTACTACTACTTCGACTAATACTACTGCTACTGCTCCTACTTCTACTACTTCTACCACCAGTACTACTACAACAACTACTGCTACTCCTACAGCTACTACTGCTACTCTTAATGCTACTACTACTACAACAACTTCTACAACAACAAATACTACTACTAGTACTACCACAACAACAACTACTGCTGCTGCTACTTCAAAAAAAAATAACTACTACTACTACTCTGCCTCCTACTACCACAACAACTACTGCTGCTAGTACTACTACTACTTTTACTATTACTACAACTACTACTGCTGCTGCTGCTATTATTACAACAACTACTTCTAGAGCTACCTCTACTACTGCTGCTGCTGCTACTTTTACTACACTACTACTACAACAAATACAACTAATACTACTACTACATCTACAACAACAACTACTACTACTACAAATAATACTACTACCGCTAACAGTACAACTACTAAAACTTTCGCTACTACTACTACTATTACTGCTACTATTCACACTACAATTTCTTCAACTTCTACTACCACTACTATTGCAACTACTTCTACTACTATTACTGCTACTACTACTACTTCTCCTCCTACTCCTACAACATCTATAGCTACAACTTCTACTACTACTACAACTACTTCAAATACTACTACCACTACTACAACTAGTGCTGCAGCTGTTACAACAACAACTACTACTACTACTCCTCCTCCTCCTCCTCCTACTACCGCAACTATAACTACTACTACAACAACTACTACTACTACTATAACTCCTACTACTATTGCTACTATTATTACTACAACTACTACTGCTGCTACTTCTATGGCAACTACTAGTTCTACTACAACTAATTCTACTACTACTCCTACAACTACTACTACCACTACTATTACTACTACTACTACTAATATGACTACCACTTCTACTACTACTACAGCTACTACAACAACTATTAAAACTTCTCCTACTACTACTACAACTACTCCTGCTACTACGACTACTACTACTACGACTGCTACTAGTACAACTTCAACTAATATTACTACTACTACTTCTACGATTTCTATTACAACTACAGCTACTACTATTACTACTACTTTTACAGCTACTATTACTACTCCTACTGCTCCTACTATATTAGCTACTACTATTACTACTACTCTTACAACAACAACTACTACTCCTATTGCTACTACTGCATCAGCTACAACTTCTACTACTACAACAACTTCTACAACAATAACTACTACTACCACAACTACTACTACTACATCTTCTGCTGCGACTGCAATAACTACTACTATAAGAACTTATCCTACTACTACCATAACTTTTACTACGACTACTACTATTGCTATTGCTACTGCTGCTACTCCTACTGCTACTACGCCTACACCTACTTTGTTTACCGATGACTACTACTACTACCACCACTACTATTCATACTACTACTGATACTACTCTTACTACTATTACTCTTACTACTTCCACTACTACTACTACTACAACTATTATTACTCTTACTACTACTACCCCTATTGCTACTCATACTCCTACACCTACTCCTATTACTACCACTACTACTACTACTATCGCGATTACTGCGACTACTGCTACTACTATTGTTACTACTGCAGCTGCTGCTACTACTATTGCTACTACAAATACTGGTACTACTACTACTTCTACCACTAGTACAATTGCTACTACTACTATTCCTTCGACTACAACTACTAGTAATAAAACTAGTACTAGTACTGCTACTACTAATACTAATACTAACACTCATACTACTTCTACTACTACTAATCCTACTCTTGATACTTCTGTTGTTGCTACTACTACTACTTCTGCTACTGCTACAGCTACCACAACTACTACTACCACTACTACAAATATGACAACTACTAAAACTACTACTACAGTAATGACTATTATAGGTTCTACTACTACTGCTGCTACTACTACTACAACAAAAACAACAACAACTACTACTACTACTACTTCTACTACTACTACTACTACTACTACTCTTGCTACTACCACTAATACTATAATTGCTACTATGACTACTTCAACTACCACTAATACTACAGCGAAAACAACAACTCCTACAAGTATTGCTGCTACTATGACTGCTACAACTCCTACCGCTTCTACTACTATGGCTACTACTTCTACTACTACTAAAACTGCCACAGCTATTACTACTACTACCACGACTACAAATACTACAACTACTACTACTACTACTACAATGACGGCTATTATAGCTTCTACTACTGCTGCTGCTGCTACTCCTATTACTGCTACCACTACTATTACAACAACAATAAAAACTACTACTAAAACTTCTCCTCCTACTGGTACTACAACAACTCAGTCTACTACCACTGCAACTACTATTGATACTACAACTACTTCAACTACTACTACTACGACTATGACTACTACTCCAACTACAACTCCTACTGCTCCTATTACTACAGCTACAACTTCTACTATAACAATAATAACAATAACTACTACTACTACCACTACTACAACAATTGCTATTGATGCTACAACAACAACAACTACTACTACTACTACTCCGCCTCCTACTACCACTACAACTACTGCTGCTACAATTACTACTACTGCTGCTTCTGCAAATACAGGAACTACTTCTACTATTGCTTCTACAATTACGAGTATTACTGCAACTATTACTACTACGACTACTATGATTACTAGTACTACTACAACTTCTACTTCTACTACTACTACTGTTGCTGCTACTACTACTACACCTACTACTTCTACTATAACAACTACAACTACTACTTTTTCTTTAGCTACTACGACTATTACAAATACTACTGCTACAATGACTACTATTGTTGCTACTGCTGCTGCTGCTGTCATAACCACTACTACTACGACTATCATTTTTGCAACAACTACTGCTACTCCAACTGCTACTACTACACTACTACTTCTACAACAACTACTACTGTTGCTGTTGCTACTGCTACAACAACTACTACTACAGTTGCTATTGCTGCAATTGTTAATACTACTACTACTAGTACTACTACGACTACTACAACTACTATCATTACTACTACCACTGTTGCTGCTCTTTCTATTGCTACTACTACTACAACCAATACTATTGCAACTACTTGTACTACTACTCCCTCCATTACTACAACTACTACTCCTACTACTACTACTACTACTATCAGAACAACAGCAACTACTACTACTCCTACTCCTACTCCTACTCCTACTCCTACTCCCATGATTGCTACTACAACTACTCCTACTATTACTACTCCTAAAAGTTCTACTACTACGGCTACTACTACTCCAACTTTAGCTCAAACATCTACCACTACTACTACTATGACTACTACTACTAATAATACTACAATTACTAATACTGCTGCTTCTGCTTCTATCGCAACCACAGCTCTGCTACTAGTACTACTACTACTACTAACACTACTACTATTACTACTACCATTGTTACAACAACAACAACAACTTCTGCTACTACTATAATAGCAACTACTTCTATTGATACTACTGCTACTACTACTACAACTGCTATTACTACTAATAATACTGCTGCTGCAACTACCACCACTATTACAACAACTACTACTACAGCTACTATTACTACTACCACTACTACTACTACTTCTTCTAGTACAACTTCTACTACTACTGCTACTCCTACTCCTACGACAACTACTTCCATAACTACTACTACTACTATTACTACTACTCCTACTACTACTGGTAACACTTCTACTACAACTACAACTACTGCTGCTGCAGTAGCTAGTACCACTACTACTAATTTTGTTGTTGTTGCTACTGCTTCTACTACTGCTATTGCTACTACCAATGCAACCACTACTGTTGCTACTGCTATTACGATTGCTATTCCTATTTTTATTGCTACTACTACTACTTCTTCTTCTACAACTACTACTGCTCGTAGTTTTGCTACTACTACCATAACTGCTACTGCTACTACTAGTACTCCTACTGGAACTACAATAACTACAGCTACTATTACTGTTATCACAACTGCTGCTGCTGCTACTATAGCTACTATCAGTACTGCTACAGCTACTAATCCTGCTTCTACTACAACTAGTACTACTACTTCTTCTACTGCTACTTCTGTTGCTATTTCTTCTAGTATAACTATTGCTACTTTTACTACTAGTGTGAGTACTCTTGCTACAACTCCTACTACTACTATTGCTTCTACTACTACTACTATTACTTTTACTACTACAAGTACTACTACTTCTACTATTGCTACTACTGCTACTGCTACTACCCCTACTGCTACTGCTACTACTGCTACAACTACTTTTACTATAATTTTTGCTACTATTACTATAATTTCTGCTACTACTTTTGCAACTACTACTACTAGTTTTGCTACAGCATTTGCTAATAGATATGCTACTAGCAATACTACTACTACTACTACTAATACTATTATGACTACTACTACTACTATTATTACTACTACTACTACTATTATTACTACTACTACTAGTAGTAGTAGTACAAAAACTACTGCTACTAGTACTACTACTACTATTATAACTGCTACTGTTGTTGCTACTACCACCACTTTTGTGATTACTTCAGGTACTACTTTAGCTACTACTACTACAACAACAACAACAACTACTGCTGCTGCTACTACAACTACTACTGCTACTACTAAAATGACTAATACTACTACTACTACTACAACTACTACTACCAAGACTACTGCTACAAATACTACTACTACCATAACTAGCAGTAGTAATAGTAGTAGTATTAGTAGTAGAAGTTGGTGTAGTAGGTGTAGAAGTACTATTAGCAATAAAAGTCATAGTTGTAGTAGAAGTTGTAGTAGGTGTTGTACCAATAGTAGAAGGAGCAGTACCGGTAGTAGTAGGAGTAGCAATTGCAATTGTCATAGTAGAAGGGATAGTCAAAGTAGTAGTGTGAGTATCATTAGTAAAAATAATAGTAGTTGCAGCAGTAGTAGCTATAATAGTAGGCATAGGAGTAGAGGAAATAGTACCAATAGTTATTATAGTTGTGTTAGGAGCAATAGTAGTAGTATTAGTAGTAGTAGTAGTTGTAATGGTAGCAGTAGTCGTAGAAGTAGGAGACGTAGCAAAAGTAGTAGTAGCAGTAGTAGTGAAAGTAGTTGTAGCAAAAATAGTAGTAGTACTAGTAGTAATCATAGTAGCTGTACGAATAGTAGTTGTAGTAGTATTAGAAGTAGTAGTAGTAGGACTAGTAGTAGTAATAGCAATAGAAGAAGCGACAACAGGGGCAGTAGCATAATCATAATTATAGTAGCAGCAGTAGCGATAATAGCAGTAGTCATAGTAGTAGTAGTTACAGCAGCAACATTAGTAGTAGTAGTAGTAGTAGGGTAAGTAGTAGTAGTATTAGTAGTAGTGAGAGTAGCAATAGCAGCAGTAGTTGTTGTAGTAGTACTCATAGATGAAGTAATAGTAGTAGTATTAGTTGTAGTAGTAATAACAATAATATTAGCAGTAGCAGTAGTAGCTGAAATCATAGTACTACTGGTAACATTGTAACAGTAACAACAATAGGAGTAGTTATAATAGTACTAGTAGTAGTAGTAGTTACAATAGTAGTAGTAGTAGTAGCAGTTGCAGTAGTAGTAGCTATTATAGTAGTAGCAGCAGCAATACTAGCAGTAGTGTTAGTAATTGTAGTAGTAGTTATTGTTGGAGAAATAGTAGTAGTAGTAGCAGCAGCAATAGTAGTGGTAGTAGCAGTAGTAGTAGTAGTAGTAGTAGAAGCTATAGTAGAAGTAGAAGTAGTAGTAGTAGTAGTAGTAAAAGTAGTAGTACTAGTACTAGTAGCAGTAGTAGTAATAGTTGTAGGAGAAGTCATAGTAGAATTAGTAGTAGTAGTAGTCATAGCTGTAGTAATCGTAGTAGTATAAGTTATAGGAGAAGATGCAGTAGTAGAAGGAGCAGTAGCAGCAGCAACAGTAGTAGTAATAGAAGCTGTAGTATTTGTAGGAGCAGGAGTAGTAGTAGTAGTAGTAGCAATAGTTGTGGTACTAGTATTAGTAGTATTAGCAGTAGTAGCAATAGTAGCAATAGCATCAGTAACAGTAGCAGCAATAATGATAGCAGTACAAGTATTAGTAGTAGAATTAATAGTAGTAGTAGTAGTACTAGTAGTTGAAGTACTAGTAGTAGTTGTTGTAGTAGTAATAGTAATTAAAGTAGTAGTACTAGTAGGAATAGTAGTTGAAGTAGCAGTAGTAGCAGCAGTCACAGTAGTAGTAGTATTAGCAGTAGCAATAGACGTTGTAGCAGTAGTAGTAGCAGCAGTGGTAGTAGCAGTAGTAGCAGCAGTAGTAGTAACATAAGTCGTAATACTAGCAGTGGTAGTAATAAACATTGTAGTAGTAGGGGCAGAAGTAGTAGTAGTAGTATCCATTGAAATAGTATTAGTAGCAGTAGGAGTAGTAGGAGCAGTAGCTGCACTACTAGTGATAGCAGTAATACTAATATTAGAAGCCACAGTAGTAGTAGTAGTAGCAGTAGCTGTGGTAATAGTAGTTGTATTAGTAATGGTAGTAGTAGTAGCAGTAGTAGTTGAAGTAGTGGTAGTAGTTGTGTTGTAGCTGTGGTAGTAGTGGTAGTAGCTATGGCGATAGTAGTAGTAGCTATAGTAGTGGTAGTAGTAGTACTAGTAGTACTAGTAGATGTAGTACTAGCAATAGTAGTAGTAGTAGTAGTAGTAGGGCTAGTAGTAGTAGTAGCAGCAGCAGTAGTAGGAGTAGTAGTAGTAGGAGCAGTAGCTGTAGTAGTAGTTGCAGTAGTAGTACTAGTAGTCGAAGCTATAGTAGTAGTAGTGGTGGTGGTGGTGGTGGTGGTGGTAGCAATAGCAGCATTAGCAGCAGTAGTGGTAGCAGCAATAGCAGTTTTAGTAGTGGTAGTAGTAGCAGTGGTAGCTTTGACAGTGGCAGCAATAGTAGTAGCAGAAGTAGCAATAGTGATGGTAGTAGTAGTGGTAGTAGCAGCAGCGATAGCAGTAGTAGTAGTATTAGGAGTAGGAGTAGTTGTAGTTATAGTAGTAGTAGCAGTAGTAGTAATAGTAGAAGTAGTAATAGTAGTAGTAGTCATAGTTGTAGTAGCAGTAGTTGTAGTTGTTGTTTTTGTTGTTGTAGTAGCCGAAGGCGTAATAGTAGCAATAGTGGCTATTGTAAGAGTAGTAGCAGTGGCAGGAGTAGCTGTTGCAGCTGAAGTAATAGTTTTAGTTATAGTAGAAGTTGTAGCCGTAATAGCAATAATAGTAGTAGTTGTTGTTGTTGTAGTAATAGACGCAGTAACTGATGTTGTACTAGTAGCAGTTGTTGTAGTAGTAGTAGTAGTAGTAGTAGGAGGAGGAGGAGGAGGAGGTGGAGCAGTTGTAGCAGTAGCTGTAGTTGTAGAAGTGGTAGTAGTTGTAGTAGTAGCAGCAGTATCAATAGTAGCAGTAGTAGCGATATTTGCATTAGTAGCAGTAGTAGCAGCACTAGTAGTAGTATTAGTTTTAGTAGTTATTGTAGTAGTCATAGTAGTAGTAGTAGTAGCAGTACTAGAAGTTGCAATAGTAGTAGTAGTAATAGTAGTAATAGCGGTAGTTGAAGTAGCAGTAGTAGTCAAAGCAGCAGTAGTAGTAGTAGCAGTAGTTGTAGGAGTAGTAGTAGCAATAGCAGTAGTGGCAGAAGCTATGTTAGTACAATAGCAGTAATAGTAGTAGTAAAAGTGGTTCTACCAATGGTACCAACAGTAGCAATAGTTGCAATAATAGTAGTAGTACTAGTAGTAAAAGTAGCAGTAGCATGGGTCATAGTAGTAGTAGTAGGAGCAGTAGCAGTAGGAGAAGTAGTAGAAGTAGTAGTAGGAGCAGTTATAGTTGGAGATGAAGTTGTACTAGAATTTGTTGCAATTATAGTAGCAGTAGTAATAGTTGTTATAGTAGTCTTAGTGGTCGTATTACTACTAGCATTAGCAGTGGTACCAGTAATAGTA